>BQNB010004268.1:9596-108874 GCA_026074375.1 Tanacetum coccineum
AACCTTGGAAATCTTAATGCCATAATGCCTTTCAAATCCTCCTAGCCATTATCCTACTGCAATAATTCTTGCTAAGAAGAATGCCCATGTTGTGGCAATTCCACCCAGAAGGTAATGGGTTACTCCTACAGCACGTCCTTGTACAATGCTTAAGGCTCTCGGCTGGGTAGCAGGAGCAACTTTTAATTTATTATGAGCCCAAACGATGGATTCAATAAGTTCTTGCCAATAACCACAAAAACGTGAAAAAAACCTGGAAAACATGAAAAAGGTGAAAAAACGTAAAATATTTTTTTGTCGAAAGTATATCAAAGTGGATATCTATAGAAACATAATAAAATTCTTGTCGTGATGGTATATTTTTTTTGCTTAACGATTAACGGTTTAGGAGATATTTAAGTTTAAAAAATAGATGAAATAATTAAATGCTTTTAATCACAACCATTGATTTTTTTTAGATAGATGGTGGGGATGAGTCCCTTGGTATCCAATCTTTTTTTGTATCCACTATAACTCTCCTCTTAACCTTTTAACTTATACAAACATCTTAAAAATGTAAAGCTTCATAATGAAGCGTTTACATTTTCTGTAAAACTCTACCAATCATTAAACGTAGTGAATCAGCAAAAACTTTTCATATTCAAAATGTCTTCCTCCACTAATGCAAATTTTAATGGAATATAATTGTACAATGTGTATAAATGCATCGATCAACAACTCATTGTTCAACAACAACCTAAATCCATCAGCACCAAAATAGTTAACTTATTACTCCATTCGTCTCAAAATTATTGTCCCTTATTGACTTTTCAAGTCTTTCTCTTTTAATTTTGACCTTAAATATTTTTGTTTGTATTATATAATACTTAATAAAAAATATGTGAATTGATTGGTTTTTAAATATATTTTCACAAAAAGTTTTACAATCCCCTAGGTAATATACCTAATCGTTGCAGTGTAGTATAGGCAAGACTCGGGGGTTGTTATCGTTCTCTAGGAGAATAGGTTGGGAACGCTCGAACACGGTCTAACAGAATTATAAGGGGTTGAGAGAAGATTGTTTTTGTATTTTTATATTTTATAGAAAGAAGACAAATCAATGGTTTGAGAGGTTGGTTTGATTAACTAATAACTAAAGTAATTATAATCTATACTACTAGTGATAACTTTAAGATAAAAAGATGTATTTACCTAATCATGCACTACTCCTCAGAATGCTTCTCCTAGATCTGTTGCTTTGTCACACTTGTGATGATCTGTGTAAGTATTTCCTAAGTCATGAACGAATTACACGAACCCGTCGTCTATTTAATATTCTGTTAAGGCAACACACGAGTAAGGTAGTATGAAGACTATTACAAGGCCCTAAGAGTATATTAAATGCATGTGAAATATCTTAAGAGGGATCAACCATATTAGGGGTAAGGTAGTATGAAGACTGTTACCAATGGTATCCTTTATACACTACTCGCGTTTCCCTAGACGTCTATGCCAATTTAATATCTTATGGCTAGTTTTCTAAGGCCTAACGCGCACATCCATCAACAAGAAGCAACATTAAAAGGATCTACAACCAGAGTTTCATGCAATCATAAGTAAATATAAAGGAGGGTTTAGCCTAGCATGTTAAATATAAAGCAAGAAAATAAATCAATCAAACAACACATAGACATATTAAATAATTAATGATAAACAATTTTACTTGATTAAAACATAGATTATAGGTAGTTACAATAGGGTTTTGAGGCCCTAAAAACGACCTAAAAAGCTGCTAGAATGATTAGGATTTGCCAACAGAGCTCTTTCATGATACTGAGCATTTAGATCTGCCATGAATTCATTGCTGGTTCTCTTGTCTTCTTCAACATCTAAGTCATTGTCTTGAGAATGAATGTTAGGAATCAAAGCTTTTGAGCTTGAGGCTTGAATGGTGAATCTTTGTGTTTCAGACGCATAGATATCATCAATCAGACCTTCCTCATAATGATATTTGCCATAGAGGGCAGCCAGACTATCATTTTTTATGGAGTTGTTGGCTCTCTGGGTTTGATTCATACTCAGCCATTTTCTTGGCAAGTTGTTAATAAACGTGGCATTGACCTTAGATTGAGAAATGATCACCCCATTATTTTCAAGGTCATTTAACAAGCATTTTAGTCAAGTGTAAGTACCATTGACTTTCTCACCTTTAAGTGCCTTAAAAGCATTAAACTTAAGCCTTAAGGCAGCTATTTTAGTGTCTCTAGTGTCAGATGGTCCTTCATAAGCCAAGCAAAGTTCAGTCCACATTTCTTTTGCAGATTTATATTTTATGACAGATTTCATAACATTGGTATGTGCTTAATTACACATACCTTTTACCTTTAAAAACAAGCTAAAATAACCAAAAACGGACTTAAAATGCCAAAGATACGCTTGTTTTGCTAATTGTATTGTGCAGGAACGGATAACCAAGAAAAGGACGAAAAACAAAGCTAAAACAACAAAACTGGACTCGGAATGGAAAAGACTGTGAAAGACAAAGCTAAATCAAAACCGAAAAGTTAATCCAGTCAAAAAGTCAACAGAAAAGTCAACTGGTCAAAGTCAAAATCAACACAAGTCAACCCCGGGGCCAAAGTCAAAGAAATATAAGTTTAGGGGCTGAAATTGCCAAACCCTAAACTTATTTATAAAGGAGAAAAGATAAAAAGAGAAGACAAGGGCTTATTTTGCAATTTGTTCAAAGTAACAAGTAGGGGGGCAAAACTGCCAACCCCCCTAACTTGTACACCAAAGGGACGAAATTTACAAAGACTTATATAACTCTTGGGGACTTGTTTTGCCAAGTCCCCAAAAGTTATTTAACCACAAGGACCATGTATGCAATGAAGAATATAACTTTGAGGGACCATGTTTGCCAAAAGATGAAACAAACACTCTGTTAACAGCTCAAACAACTTTTCCCGCTCCCTTTTTCCCTCCCAACACACTCACGGGTGTTTATACCCGTTTTACCCCATGAATCTTCACCACCACCATGGATATTCATCCCCCCCTCCTCCACTACCTTTCCCAGCTACATATGTGCCAACTTGGCAATCCCACACCCCCCAAGACCAAATTCGATGGCTAGGATTGATTTTAAAGATTGAAGGGCCAAGATTAAGGGCTAGAACTCTCTCACACAACAAACACACCTGTGTTTGTGTGTCTACAAACAAGCACAACAAGAAGAGAAAGAAAGAGAAGACCTAGTTTAAGTTTTCGGCTATAAATAAGCCTTGTGAGCCATTGTGGCAAACATTCAGTTTTCATTCAGTTTTCATACCAAGTTTAATTCAGTTTTTATTAAGTTTTAAGTGTTTTTAAGTTACTTTCTCTTATGCAATTGTAATTCTCAATTTTAATGAAAAATTAAGCTCTTTTTACTCAATAAGCTCTCAATAAGCTCATTAGAGCTTATTCTTGCTAATAAGCTCTAATTCAGCTCAAAATTTGTTATAAGCTCTTTCATATTGCTTTAGTTTGAATTAAGTTCATAAATGTCCATTTGGGTGCAATTTGGAAGCCATTTGAAGTAATAAGCTCCCAAGAGCTTATTGAGCTTATTGCTCAGGTTTAGAGGCTAAGGAGCCATTAGGACAGGTTTTTAGGTCACTCACTCAGAAAGAGTGACCTTGGTTCTAAAACTTCAAAAATCCAAGGTCTAATCTCTAAATTCTTACTTAGCTTAATTTTTAGCTTAAACCTTTAGCTTATTTGCTTTTAGTCTTTGTAAACACATTAGTTTAAGTTGTTATTTGACTGTTGTAAGTTTTTATTGCATAGTTTAGTGTAACATTAGCTTTTTCTCAAAAACTGTCATAAGTGTAGTATAAGCTAGTAGAGAAACTAGCTTATTTTTCTTAATAAGCTAGGATTTTTAGCTTTTAAATAGTTTAAATAGGTTTAAATAAGTAGGAGTAGATAAAAGGTTTTTAGAGTTTTAGTTTAAAAATGGATTCTAAAACCATTTTGGTTTGACAGTTTTTAGATAAAGGGGTGTTTGGCACAAGACCAAAACGGGTCAAAAAGGGTTTTGGCATGGGTTATGGTTACTTGGCCAAATTAAGCACAAGTTTTAAGTCACTCTTAAGCTGTTTTTAAAACATTTTTAGTTGAAAAATTGTTTTCCAAGGTTTTCTAAAACCTTTTTCAAAACTGTGAAGGTTTTTAGAATCCCACAAGTGCTTATTTGATTAAGCACTTGTGGATTGAGTTTAAGCATCAAAAAGTGTGTGTTTAGTGTGTCTAACAAGGCTGTTAAAAAGCCTTTGTTTCCTTGATTTCATAAGTCAAAACTCACCAAGCTTTTTTGTCACAGTTTGTAAGAAAACCAAAAGCCCTTTTTCTCAATCAAAAATAAGCAAGTAAAAGTGATTTTCAAAAGCTCAAAATTGGTGCACAAGTCCCTTAGATAGAGTACTCAATCTGTTTAAGCTTCTTTTTGCTTTTAGAGCTTATTTGACAGCTTAAAATAAGCTGTCAAATAAGCCCTTGAGTCTTGCCTCAAAGCTCCCCTGGTGCAAAGGGGGAACTTTGGGCTCACTTTTCTCAGCCTTTAAGCCAAATTAAGCCCAAGTCTTTAGCTTATTTTAAGAGCTTATAAGCTCTTATTTAAAGTTCCTTGATTTTCAGCCTTTGAAAAGCTTATTTGTGTGCTTATTTTCAAGTCCAAACATGCCCTTTGGCTGTTTTTGAACCCCTTAGGCTGAGGGATTGCTTAATTTTTGATTTTAGCTTATTCAGCTTATTCCATAAGCTCTAACTGTTCCCCAAGAGTTTCTAGGTTAGGTTAGATAGTTTTAGTTTGCTTATTTCCTATCTCTAGCTTATTTGTCCTAGTTTCAAGCATTTTAGCCTCTTTAAGCTTATTTAAGCTTTTCTGCCAAAATAAGCTTCCCACAGCTTATTAGGCCTTAAGCCTTTAGACTTTTAAGCTTATTTAGATTAGTTTAAGTCCCCTTAGCTTATTTTGCCTTTGTCTTAGCTTACTTCAACTTTAAGACCAAAAAAGACTTAGCTCTTTGAGCTTTATGGCTATATCTGCCACGCCTTAATACCAGCTACAGCCCCAACTTGCTCCAATCTCCCTCGATCTCATTATTACCCCCAGATCTAGCAATCTCTCCACCACTCCTCCGCTCATCGCATCCCCCTAAGCTCTCCATTCCTTCATCTTCTCCAAAATCTTTTACTACTCAGCATTGCCAAAATAACTAGTCAAATTTTTGCTTTTAGGCTTATGTTTCAGTTTCTGTCACTGAAGCCTTCTTCACAGGGCTTATTAGTTTAGTTTTTCCTTCCCTTTTAGCTTATTTAAGTTAGTTTAAGCCCTTTTTGCTTATTTTAGTCCTTAGCTTAGCTTATTCAACCATAAGACTTAGAAAAGTTAGCCTTTAAGCCATTTTAGCCTGCTGTCACATTTAAGCTTATTTTATAGCTTATTCTTTTGACCAAAGTCAAAAGTGTCTTTGTTAAAGTTGTTAATTATAAGCTGTTCTTTAACTCCCTCGCACTCCCTGCGCCGCGCGCTGTTTTGATATAAAATCACTTTTTAATAAGCCAAAAAAATAAGCCATGTCGTAGGGTTGGTTTTGTACATCTTTGATAGTGAGGGTTACAGTTTTATTAAAGTTGTACATTTAATTCACCTTTTGCCGCCTTCCTTTAGTTTAGTTTTGTACACTTTCTACCCTAGAGTTTAAAAAAAAAAAAAAAGGGGAAGATACTTGGTCCGGGTGAGCAAGACTCGAACCCGAGACCAAGCAATACATCCCCTTTATCCCACACACACTTAACCACTGCGCCCTTGGGTCTTTTTCGTTATAGACCCAAGGTGCTTAGTATTTAAGGGTGTTTTACCCTTTAAGCTTAATAAGCTGTTCGGCTTATTTTGGGGGCTTATTCCCACAGCTTATTTTTGTTTGTTATTTTTCATAGGACCTCTATAGTATAAAGTATTTTTTGTAAATTTTTCAGAATTTTTTGTAAACGTTTAATATTTTTTATAATTTAATTTAGTTAAAAGTTTATTTTGATAGTTATATAAAAAATAAAAAATTATCAAAAATATTTTGCTTTTTTTAGAAAATTTTCTTTTGTCATCTAGTTTGTAGGAAAAATATAAAAATTTTCGAAGGGTCATTTTGCCTAAGTAGCGATAACCCAAGTTGAGCCCCTTTATCATGAACTGTCAATTGCATAGATGTAGTTGGGAATTACATTATGTGAGCGCGAATGTTATTTAATAGATCTATTCGGGAAACGACCTCCCCGTTCGGGTGATTAGCTATCACCGGGAACGAACGTTATAGCATGTCGAATTTAGGATGTTTTCGGGTTGAACATCTAATCGGGCAGAAATTGCAATATATAGTTTAATTGCAAGAAAGATCGTCGAGCTTCAGTGTCATGAGCTTAGTGTAAATGTAATCTAGTTTTGTGAGATCTGCATGTGTTGCATTATCACTAAAAAGTCTTGCGGTCCTACCTTGTATATATTATTTTCAGGAAATCAATAGGCACGGGGTGCCAAGGATACACTTTTGGTGACATTAAATTTGTCATGCATTCTTTATAAAAATCTTTGGGATAAGATTGGTACTTTTGGTGACATTAAATTTGTCATGCATTCTTTATAAAAATCTTTGGGATAAGATTGGTACTTTTGGGTGACATAAAATGTGTCGTGCTTTCTTTATAAAATCTTTGGGATTTTTACATGGTACTGTGATGATACAGTGGATTACATTCATATTTAAACTAATCTATGAACTCACCAACTTTATGTTGACCTTTTTAAGCATGTTTTTCTCAGGTAAATTATATGCTCGGATTTCTTGAAGTGCATTGGAGTCTATACATTCAAGCTTTTCATTGTGATGCAATTATGGGACAAATGTATATTAAATTCAAGATTTTGATTAAATCAACGAGATTGTTTTACAAACGACACATTTAGAGGTCGTTCTCTTGTATCTAGCGCTGTGTATTATGAAGTAGCACCCCAAGTGGTATTCCGCTGCGTTGTCATATTTTTGGGGGTGTTACAGATTGGTATCAGAGCACTGGCTATAGAGAACTAGGTTGCATATTTTACCCTAGACTATAGTCGTTTTCACAAACATTGCATCACAACAAACATTTTCAAAGTGCATACACGCTACTTGCTTATGTGCTTACGTTACGTGCTGCATTAAGTGCTTACGTGACATACATATATATAATATATATATGTGCTTGCATTCCTTTCGCGTATATCGTACGCTTATTTATATAAGAATTATTATATAAATACCAGAATATTTTTAAGACATTGTGAGTTATACAATGGTCTCATTCTACTCGTCAGACATTGTGAGTTATACAATGGTCTCATTCTACTCGTCAGACATTGTGAGTTATACAATGGTCTCATCTTGTTATTGCATTTTGAGTTGACAATGGTTTCATTTCGTCCTGGGCATTGTATGTTAAACAATGGTCTCTAGGACATTAATTTTCTTCATAGCTTTATACTATATTGTTTTACGCGAGGGTGGGGGGGGGGGGGGAACCACGTTATAATTTTTGGTTGCCATGGGATTATGTATAAACCTAAGTAGATTAAATGTCTTGTATAGGCGGGGACTTGTAATAATAGGAGGATTTATATGATAATTGCTATGTTGACTGGTTCATCGAGACTTTTATCTGGTTTACTCTAACCAAGGTACTTATTTCAATCTTGAACTCTAGGTCGATATTTTTGGGTAAGTTTTACTCCCTGTCTCCGAAGACGAGTTTGGAACGCTCGTCCCATACTCATTTAAAGGCAACAGGCATCGTCATGTCATCCATCATCTTGAAAGTTATGGGGTACGCGTATTGCATCCAGGGAAATTTTTAAGTAGGAGGATTTATAATATGGTTTATTTGAAAGGTTTGGACGCATTCTTCAGTTATATAATTAAATTGTAAATCCCCGAACCATAAGTTTATCGTTTCTTACTTACATAAATTAGGACGCTCCTTTATGTAAGTAATGAATTATAAATGAGTGGGCTTAATGGTATCCGATATGACACGAGTATGAACCTAAATTCGAAAATCGCCAGATCTGTGAAATTGGTTAGAAAACACTTAATCGTGTTCAAACCGCTCGACAGAATCGTTAAGGGCTACTTGGAACTACCTTATCTCATTCTTGAGTATTACTCTTGCCGTTGCCAATCCTCGCAATCATGAACTGTTCGTGGAACTAACAAAGGTGTTACACACTTGAGCTAATGGAGCTGATTCATTGAACTAACGACTGAGTACCATAATCCGCCGTCTATCGCATAAGCTCTTCCGCGAGCTCCTTTCATTTATTGAACTTTATTATGGGGATACTGTTTTTCGGAGGGTCCTTACCCTCTGCATCCCATCACCGTTTGTTATAGTTATCGTCGTTATGGTTGTTATTGTTGGGTCCTGGAGTGGTCCCAGATTGTACAAACTCTATCAACTAGGTGATAAAACCTACCTTGAACAAGATAAGCCTATGTCGATATAGCATTCGGTTGAATTATTCATTGCAGACCAATAGTATCCAATTTAAGTCATGATACTAATTAGTACTGCCAAGTAAGTTGAGTACTTACATCCATAAGCCACGTTGATGTGAATCATCAAACATTACAGATAGCAGAAACGAGACTCTGCCTTAAGACATTTATGACTTTATATAGACATAACCACGCGACTACACTTTCTCCTTTGATGTGTTCTCTATTAAGAGGTTTGCTTCATAAAGCACTTATACCAACAATAAACCTGGTAATGATGTTTCTCTAAGATACATATTCTAATGGATTGGATATCCTATCAACCTAGCGAAGTTTAGGATATTAAGAAGATTTCGAACATTAGATATTGCTGATAACGTTATCAGTGTCATGTTCAATGGTTTAGTAAATCCTAAGTCTTTTCTTAGACACACTAAGCGGATAACACAAATTTAATCTCGGGACGAGATTTCTTTAAGGGGTAGGTACTGTAACATCCGAGAATTTTCGGATTTTTAGATAACTATTTTACCCTTTGACTTTTAGGTCTGGCTTGACTTACAAAAACAACCATCTAAATCACGTTTTCACAGCTCAGACCTTAAAGCCATTACGATGTGAAAGACATTCCCGAAACTTTCTGTTTGCCCGAGACTGGAAACGAGGGGATAGGGCTTAAAACAGCACCGCAAACATTTTTTCGAACAACATACAACACGGACACACAAAAACAATTAAATTTGTTTTTAATTATCAGTATTTATTTAATAAAAATATTAAATAAATTAGTCATAATTTTAATTAAAAGCGTTGCGGATAACGCGAATACTCGAGTTGAAATCCAATTTTATTTCGGACAAGACGAAACCGGTTCACAAAATGAATAACAGATTTTTTTTAAATGGTTATAATATTAGTTATGAACTTTATCAAGTAAATACTCATTTTTATCAGAAAAATGATTCGGAAAACAATGACGCAAGTTTCAAGAGTTGAATCATCCGTTAAGTCCTTCAAACGAGTCCCGAACCAGTATTTTATAAAAGTTTCTCGACAAATTACACTTTTAGTCCTTTGATTATTAAACATTTCCATTTCATTTTTAAAGTTATATATATATATATATATATATATATATATATATAAAACTTATATATCTTCTTCATTATACATCTCATATATACACACACACTCTCTTCATCCTCTCTCCCTCCCCTTTTATCCGGCCACCGCCCCACCACCGGCGCCGCCGCCGGATTCCGACCACCACCACTCCACCGCCGCCGGAAAACTTTTCCGGCGGGATTTTCCGATCAAAACCAAAAATGGTCCTCACAACCGGATCTACTCGACCCACCACCTCACTCGCCTCCACTCGCCACCACCATCACCTGCTGTCCCACCACAGCCAACACCACCGTGACACCACCTCCACATCTACACCATCATCATCATCATCGTTGCATCATCGTCATCACCATCCCACGTCACCCATCACCACCACGCCACAACCACAGCCACCATGAGGGTGTGTGTGGTTTCCTATAAGCACAAGGGTGCGTGTGGTTTTAATACCACCACCACGAGGGTGCGCTCGGGTTGGGTTTAGCAGCTAAGGGTGGTTTGTTTCGGTGGTATAACGCCACTACAAGGGTGTCGGGGTGGGGGTTCACAGCCGGGTACGGACGGGGGAGGGTGTCGTCAAGGCTGTCAAACAGCCGGGGTGTCGGGTTAGGGTTATAGCAAAAAGGGGGTGTTCGTTTGGGGGTGGCAGCCACCACCATGGGATGCGGTGGGTGGCAGCCACCACCATAAAGGGGTGTTTGTTGACTGGGTTTTCACGAAAAAGGGGTGCGTATGGTTTATAGCAAAAGGGGGTGTTTGTTTCGACGGTTAACAGCCCACGAGGGGGCGTTTGGTTGGGCAGCCGCCACCCTGGGGTGGGTTTGGTGGGCTGCCGCCACTATAGGGTGCGCCGGGTTAAATAGTGAAACCCCGGAGGGTATGTTTGGTTTATGGCAGCCGCACCGAGGGTGCGTTTGTTTGACACTAGTATCGAATTAGGGTGCGTTTGGTTATTAAAATGGATTAGGGTGCGTTTGGTTGAATAATGGCAAAAAGGGGGTGTTTGGGTTAAGAGAGAGACACGAAGGATGTGTTTGGTTTAAGAACAACTAGGGTGCGTTTAGATTTGTTATAGCCGAATAAGCGGGTGTGTGGTTGGCTGTTAAACAGCATGAGGGCGTTTGGTTTGATAACAAAAAGCACAAGGGTGCGTTTGGGTAAACAATAACAAATAGGCTGTGTTTGGTATAGTGGCAACAATAGGAGTGTTTGCATGGTTTTATAAAAATATAAAAGGGGGGCTGTTTGGTTTGTGCCACGCAAGTAGGGTGCGTTTGGCTGAAACAAAGGGGCGTTTGGTTGTGGGTTTAACAACATAAGGGTTATGTTTGGTTTAAGAGAGAAAGACGGGGTGCGTTTGGTTTTTCTATCTCGCACAAGGGTCCGTTTGGCTTAGTAGAAAACAACTAGGGGTGCGTTTGGTTGGGGCAGAAATCACCAAGGGGCGTTTGGTTCTCGGGTTTCACACGTTAGGGTGCGTTTGGTTTATACTTCACGAAAAGGGTTCGTTTGGTTATATATATAAAGGGTGTGTTTGGTTTAGCGAATCGGTTAATAAATATAACGTGAGATTTTATATTATAAAAACCGGACTAAATTGGTGGTTTAAATTGGTTAAATAAATATAACGTTTATTATTTGGTTTAGTTTAGATATAATAAAATATATAAATATATTATATCTAAAAACGCGAGTGTTTGAAATATTAACACGTTAACAATTGCAACATATATATTGAATATGGAAAACGTCGAGTTTTGCGAAAAATGGAAAACGTTATATAAACGGGGAATTCATGATGAAATTTATATAAATTACTATATTTACGATTCACTGAAACTGCTATTATTCTATAAACCGATAAAGGAACTAAGTTATATTTTAAAGATATACTAAAATATAACTGTATAATAACCTGACAACGAACGAAAACTATACTTTTACAATGAGACGAACTGTTTTAGACGCGACCCGTCGAAGAAACGAAATATATTTTATAAAATATTATTTATATTTTATAATGATTATAAACTGTTACAAACATGGTTTGATTAATTCATAACGTTAAGACATGTGTCAACCTTTGTACAAAGCCTTTTCATTAATTAAATGGTTGTCAAACTAATTGGTTTAATTAATTATTCACACTTATTATATAATACCTGCAAGGTATATTATACTTTTCATTAATTTTTGGATTGATTGTCTTTGTTATATAATTCAAGGTAAGAATTATATAAGGGTTATTCTTCATAAGTAATATATAAAGAATATATATTACACACTTTGCGTATATTTTCAATTAATTTATTTAACCAACCACTAAACCATACAACGTTAAATCTAAATCTTCATCAACGTGTCGCGTTGATGTAATCATTCATCAAGAAACCCAAATACATTATCCTAGGCTAGTGGGACTTAGCCGTTAAGATTAGTTGCAACTTCTTGATCGAGCCGCTTCGTCTTCCGTTCGTGTTGTGCATATTAGATGCCTATCTGTCGATCGTTCTTCATCATCAATGTGAGTTCATAACCTCGCTTTTCAATCTTTTGAATGTTTATAAACCCGCGAGGGGGAATACATGCTTGTCTACAAACTCTTTACTTACTGGGTTATCTTATAACAATGTGATTGTTTTTAAAGGATATTATGAGTTTCATAGCCTCACTTTTACTCGTTTTGGATAACTGTTATATATATTTTTGGGATGAAAATATTTTTCCATGATCCGTTTAACATGTTTGATTTCAATGACTTATTATCTATTGCCCGAGCTATAATACTCATGACCAAGATTTACATGCTTAACACCTAGTCCATGGAGGTACCAGGACCCGGACACATGAGGCACCTGTGTCACGACTCTTTCGCGTTGAGAGTGATTTCACGCGACGTCGCTTTTCATGTTACCAGATTACATTTCATGTTTGGCCATTATTATTCAGGGGCGTATGGGTGCATCCTAGTTTACATGTTTACACGTTCATGGTGATTGGTTGGTGTGTGCTCTACATCCCATCACATTGGAGCTGATCCCTCCACCCATATTATTATAAGAGGTCACCCCTCTATTACATGTTGAGGCAGCCCCTCTATTATATGCACGTATTCACGACATTATTAATATGACATGTATGATTTATATGAGCTCGTGGCAATTCTTATTATGTTATGTTTTATACTAATCCTCGATACTCATGACATCTTTGACTTCACGTTACCATGTTTTACATGTTTATTTCCTATTCCTTCATGATGTATTCTCCAGGTTTCCTCATGACACTTATGATCTTTCCGCTGCTTTATAACTTATAGCAATTCTATACTTATTACTTACAATGTTATTATAATCCTCACTGGCGCGTTATGCTCACGTATTTTTCTCTTTCTTATACGGCAGGTATCTAGAGGGAGATTGGGCATGAGAGAGTGTGTGCTTAGGAAGTGACCCATTTAGCTTCCTTTCTTTTTATCGCAGACATTTTGATGTGCTATACTATCTTGGACACATGTTTCGTCCTTTAGACTTCTTTTACGTTATTCATGTTGATCCTCAATAATTGGAGCGATGTTTGATTCCGGCTTTCCACCTTGTCTATGTTATCATTTATGACTTTATGCCGTTTTATGCTTTGATAGGACACCATGATTATGACGTTTCCGGCCTCCTTTCGAGTGGGTCCGTTTACAATTATGGTATCAGAGCTAAAGGTTTCGACCTGTAGGCTCTAAAACTTGACTTGTGAGGATTGGGTAGACATTAGGTTCCTTCAGAATCGACGTTTATCTTCTGTCGCGTTTTGACCTTTTAACCGTTTAATCATTAAACCCTTTTTGCAAATGTCAGATGGTGAACACTCGTACCGATGCTGAACTCGCTGCGGCCGTTCAGGCAGCCGTGGATGCCATGCTCCCACAGATTCGCGATCAGGTTCGCGAAGAGTACCGCACTGGTGCTGTAGCTTCGGGTAGTAATCCTCCACCAGTCACTATTCATACTTGGCTTGAGCGCTTCAATAAGCAGAAACCCCGTTCGTTCGAGAAGGCAGTAGCCCCTGTTGATGCTGAGAATTGGATCTCCCATATGGAGAAGATCTTCGACGTGATGGATTGTAATGATGCTTTTAAGACCAGATTGGCTGTGTATAAGTTCGAGGGTGACGCGTTGGCTTGGTGGAAGGCCTATAAGCAGGCCAAAGGAGGAGATGCGTGGGGTCCCTTACTTTGACTTGGCAGCTTTCAAAGAGCTGTTCTTTCTTCAGTTTTTCCTCGAGCCGACAAAAGGCGTGAAAGAGGGAGTACCATTCCATCCGCCAAAGGGCGAGTGAAAATAGTACTGAGTACATGCAGCGTTTCCTCGCCAGCCAAGTTTTGTTGACAGGGCTGCTGGCACTACAGAAGAACAGGCGAAGAACTTTCGTTGGGGTCTTCATAAGTCAATCCTTGACCATGTCATGTGTATACAGTTTACGGATGTTGCTCAGGTTGCGGATGGCCTGCACGCAACTTAGAAATCCTTCGTGACAGGGATGACTATGATAGGTCCGAACGTTCAGACAAGAGAGTAAAACCTTCATATCAAATCTTTATGACCTTTTTTAATTTTACCTCCTTATCCTTATTAATATGTACCGTCAACTATCCTCCAGGCATAAGAGTGAGATCGCTATCAGTCGGCCACTCGGCAGAATATTACCGGGGTCATGATTCAAAAAATGACCGTCAAGGTCTGACAGGCAGGGCGGTGGTGGTAACTACCGTAACAACAATAACAACAACTACTCTCGTGACAACACAGTCAAAACTTAATCGTTATCGTCTTTATCTTTTAGACATGAATCTAACATGACGATATGGTAACAGGAATCTAGTGCTGGACCGCGACCAAAGAACAGAGGTCACAATCCCACCGATCTACCAACTCTGGAATTCAGTTGAAATAACAAGTTTATTCTCGATATCTCAAGGTTCATGTCGTCATGATCTATCTTTGAATCAGTTCCCAGCAGTCCAGGACCCTCTGAGGGTAACTCACCCTGTTTGCACACATGTGGACGTAGACACCCGAGAGTGTCGTCGTTGCTGCTGGTACTGCTTCAAATGTGGCCAGCTGGTCATCTTCAAGCGGACTTGGCAGAAGAACACTGGTGCAGTTCGTCTGGTCCATGCTGACAAGAAGCCAACGCATCAGGCCGTGCTTTTGCACTACTCAGGATCAGGCCGCCATGACTTCAGGTACCTATCACTGTGCATTTATTTATATTCGTACGTGCAGTGTTTGTTTATTGATAAGGGTTGCGACACATATTTGATATCTACCAAGTTTGCTTCGTGTTTTACTATGCACTAAATTACTTGAATCATGTATTATGTATATCCACGCCCATGAAAGAATCTGCACGTATTACCCATGTATATAGATATCTTTCTCTACAGTTTGATGACAAGATTCGTTCAGTAAATGCACTTCCCTTGGATATGTGTGAATTTGACATAATACTTGATTATGACTGGTTAGCAGCACACCTGCTACGATTGAACTGTCGTCCCGTCGTGTTATAATTCGGCGAAATTCATGCTCCCTGAATTATTTATCATGGTTCCCTTACCGGGAAAATCTATGAAGAATCATTTCTGCCTTTAAAAGCACGTACCTTACTATCGCAGGGCTGTGAGGTTTTCTGGCTACCATTCATGACACACTCTGACCGTTTCTCTATCATGATCCACCGATTGTTTCCGAAATTTCAGGACTATTTCCGGAAGAACTTCCTATGAAATACTCCTATTCGCGATGTTGAGTTTAACAATGAGCCCCTTTTAAAAAAAAAATTCCCGAGCTGACCCAATCTCCAAAGCTCCTTACGCATGGCACCGGATTAAGTTAAAAGAGTTTGAAGGATTCAGTTACAGGAGTTGTTGAGCGAGGTTTTATGCGCGCCGAGTGTATCGCCATGGGGTGCACCGATTCTGTTTAGTCAGAAGAAGAGACGGTAGCATGAGGATTATGTATCGTCGACCGGAATTGAACAAGATCACCAGTCGTAATCGTTATCCCTTCCACTATCGATGATTTATATTTGATCAGCTTCATGGGGGGGGGGGGGGGGGGGCCGGGGCCGCTAAACTGTTTTTCCAAATTGAATTACGATTGGTTTACCATCATTGCGATGAAAGAGCCGGACATTTCCAAGACTGCTTTCGCACACGTTATGGTCATTATGAATTCTTGGTTTATGCCTTTTGGTCCTCACGAATGCTCCAGCTGTATTTATGGGACTTGATGAACCGATTTTTCATGAATTCTTGACAATTCTTCATCGTGTTCATTTGATGATATTCTGTCTTCCTCTAAGTCTAAAGAAGAACACGAGGAGCATCTCGCGCACTGTTCTACAATTTACGACAAGAGAAATTTATATGCCAATTTTCAAGTGCCGAATTTTGTTGAAGTAAGGTGGCATTTCGGTCACATTGTTTTCAGCCAGAAGGTAGTTTACTATGGATCCGCGAAGGTTGAGGCATCACCAAATGGCCAAGACCGACGTCCGTGTGACCTAGTACGAGTTTTTCTTGGATTAGCTGTTATTACCGGCAGATTCGTATGAGGGTTTCTCACAAATTTAGCCTTACCCATAACCAAGCTTATGCGAGAAGGTGAGAAGTTTGGTATGGAATGAAGAGCTGAAAAGAGCTTGAAGAGCTTAAGCAACGTTTGTTTCCTCGGCCTAATCTTACTCTTCCATCGGTCAGGTGGATTTTCCGATTAACAGTGAGCTTCCTAAGAAGGTCCTTGGGTGTGTACTCATGCAGCAAGGAAAGTGATTGCCTATGCCTTCACTCAACTAAAGCCCCTATAAGGTGAACTATCCTACTACATGATCTGGAATTAGCATCGCGTTGTCTTCGCTCTCAAAAGTTGGAGACACTACCTTTATGGCGAGCCGTGTGATATTTTTACCGATGATAAGAGTCTCAAATACAGTTTCACTCGCGAGAATTGAATAAGAGACAGAGACGTTGGTTTGGAGTTATTAAGATTATGACACCAACATTCAGTTACCATCCGGGTAAGCAAATATGGGGCTGAATGCTTGTGTCGGAAGTCGGTATGATAGCCTGGTATCAAAGTGGAAGAAGGGATTTATTCGTGACCATGAGCGTTTGGGATATAGAATTATGTATTCGTACAAGAGTTTCTGGGCTAGTCCTGATGGGTTTAGCTAACCTAATTTCACAGATCAAGACAGCTCAGAAGTATTGACGGAGAAATCTGGGCAAGTTATTCAGAATATTTTGATCAGCAGACCGAGTTCCGTTGATGACGATGGCATTTATGGCAGGTACAAATTTATGCGTAACCAGAGGATTCCTACACACCGAGAAGCCTTAATGACTGAGGCCCATATTCTCCATTTTCAATCCATCCAAAGTTCGATGAAGAGTACCACGATCTCAAAGCAACACTTCTGGTGGAGGGGTAGAAAGCGCGATGTGGCTACGTTTGTGTCAAAGTGTTTAACTGTCAAGCAGGTTTGAAGATTGAACACCAACGTGCAGTGGGCATGCAACCGTTAAGATTCCTGTTTGGAAGTGGGACAATATCCATGATTTTGTAACCGGGTTACCATGACTCTGAGGAAGCACGAGCTAGGCTGGTTTAGTTGTAATCGCTTGACTAGAATCGGCACATTTTTCTCCTATCCGTAGGATTACCCCGTTAGAAAGTAGCAGAAATGTTCAATCAAAAATTGTTCGTTACACGGTACTCCATCAGCGATCGTGCAGATAGAGATCCACGTTTCACGTTCTCGTTTTCTAGGAAAGGTTTTACAGAAAGCGTTGGGGAACCAGGCTCAAGTTTAGTCAGCTTTTCAGCCTGAATCGACGACAGTCTGAGCGTACGATTCAAACATTTGAGATATGTTACGTTCATGTGCTTTAGAATGGGCAGAAATTGGGATGACTATGATAAGTCTAGTGAGTTTTGCCTACAAATACCGTTGGCATCAGCATTAAATGCGCACCTTTCGAGATGTTGTATGGTAGGAAATGTCGTGCACCTATTGTGTTGGATCAGGTTTGGTGAACGTGATTCTTGAGGGTCCGAGAGAGTGTGGTGACTAATGAAATGGTCGCCGTCGGCCCAGGGAAAAGCTTACGGAAGCTCAACTCGTCAAAGATTACGCCGACAGGCACGCAGAGCATTAGAGTTCCAGCCGGTGAACATTTTCTTGAAAGTACCACCTTACACGTGGAGTCAGCGTTTGGTACAAGGGCAAGTTAAGTCCCTCGTTTCAAGACCGTTTGAGATGCCTTGATCGCGTTGGTGAGGTTTCCTATCGTTTGGCGTTACCTCCTCAGCTATCTCATGTTCACAATGTGTTTCATGTATCATTACTCAGAGGTTACAAGTATCATCCTCTTCACGTTGTC
This sequence comes from Tanacetum coccineum, assembly GCA_026074375.1. Taxonomy (NCBI): domain Eukaryota; kingdom Viridiplantae; phylum Streptophyta; class Magnoliopsida; order Asterales; family Asteraceae; genus Tanacetum; species Tanacetum coccineum. Next base: position 27,714 of record BQNB010004268.1, read on the forward strand.
TCTTATCCATTCGATCAGATCCGTGAGGATTTATCTTATACGGAAGAGCCAATAAAAGTCTTTGTTCACATATTTCTACATGCATGCATGCATTACTTCAACATTCTTATATAAAGCTTTTATAGTGTCTAAATAATACTAGCAATTTAACCTGTCATGATCAATATATTTAAAAAACCATGTGACGTATTCCATGCAAGGTCATCTTCCTTTCTTTTTATTTTTTCACCACTTAACTCCATAATATAGATCATGTATATGTGTCTTATCTACGTGCGTATTTAAGCACCTAAAGTTATTAAATGCTACATCAATTAGCAAACATCCAAGGACTGCTTTTGTCATTTAACCAAATTATAAGGGCTGTCATGAAAATTAATTCAAAATAATAATTGCTAACATGCATATGGGATGTCAAGCGCACCGTTTGTTGGATTTTCTTATTGTATGACTTTAATTTATTTCTTATGATTTCTAATTATTTAATAACATACTTAACAAATCATCACCATTTTCAGCAAAACATCTTTTCTATATTTAGATAGCAGTTTTCATACTTTTCTTTCTTTTTTTATGTTAATGATTACGATTATGTATTGGAACTATAGTTGAAGTTTACCTCAAAGCTAAACAAAGATACATCTATAGCAAATTCAAGGACACGAGCACTGTTTTTCAAACGAGGTGCGGTTGAACCAAAAGCCAAAAGTACACGTCATATGTAGTCTTATGTCTAAACAAAAGCATTCATCATTTCAGGATACATTCAGTTAATGCAAGATCAATTAGTTCTTGATGTTATTTTATATCTTCCTAATTTGACGTTAAGCCGGATACATCATGTCTTGTTTTTAAAGATCATAAAAGACATGCCTTAGTTTTAAAATTTCAAAACAAATCCAAAGCCCAGTTTATTCCAACCGATTTCATTTCAAATGGTTTGAGACACACCACTACTACACAAAGTATTTTTTGGTACGCTGTTTAAATACGGTTATAGCAAAACCGTACCAAAAAAGACATTTGGTGCGGTTTTTATAAAAACCGTAACAATTAACAATTAGTTGCTACAATTTCTTAGTTTTCTTTATTATTTAGAGGTACGTGCCATAATAATGCTTTGTCAAACAGAAGGAGGTAGACTGTTTGAGAGCAAGCTTTGATGAAGCAGCCTATATTTTAGCTTGGGTATATTAAGAAAAATGGATAAAATAAAACCCATATGGTAGGCTGTTTGAGAGCAAGCATTGATGAAGCAACCGCACTATATATATTTCGAAAATGTCACAAACATTAGACTAAAAATTCAGTAATCAAAGCCTAAAAGCTAATTATCCATATTAATTCACAGGTGGTTAAATAAACTTACTGACCTTCTAAATGATGCAAAGTTAATGAATACATCAGCAGTAGGGTGTGACTGCTGCAATAGTAGGCAACTTGCCTAATGTTTTAGTGTATTTTGGATCAGTTGGGCTACTGTTCATCAAAGGGTCTAATGACACTAATCATCAAAGGGTCTCCAAAATACACTAAAACAGCAGGCAAGTTGCCTGCTATGTGCAACAGTATCATTTCCCCTAAATTAAATACTCCTTCAACAACCATAACAAATTTACTTTAAACATCACAAAACTACATAAGAGGTTATAATTTTAATTTTCTCTTTTTTTTACTCATTCTATGTTTTTTATTTTATTCTTAGCTAATATATATTTAATGTTTGTATAGGTATAAACTTCTTCCATGTATCCAAAATAGAGTTTTTCAACTCATTAAAAAAATCAGATCATAAGGTGAGTTTGTAAATCTTTTTGTTAACAGTATTAATGTTTATGTAGTTAATATGTTTATTTGTGTATATATAGCATATGCATCTAGAGGTTATAAGTAGTTCCTTATATGAAACTAGTTAATACCCGTCCGAAAGTAATCTAATAGAGATTAATTTTGGGCAGTCCCCATTTAGGACTGCCTTTTAAATTTTTTGTCTCATTTAGGATGCGTATAAATTCTAGTAAGTTGACTATTTAAGAAAAAGTTGGTATACATTTCTCTTTACTCTTTCGAGTTTTATAACAACCCATAATTTTCCTCTATATAATTATCCATCTATTAAATTAGATGCCATTTTGATGGAAAGATTTTTGCTTTATTCCATCCATAATATAACGTAACTTACATTACCAAAGTAAACGAGCTCACGCAACCTATCAATGCCAATTCCATCAACGTTTATATCAAGTAAACGTTATAATATGTCAAACAATATGTTTTAATAACCATTTTATCATACATTATTTATTTAACGTACCTTTCCATAACGTTATATCAAAACGGATTTCAAACGTTAACGTTTATAACAAAACCCTAACTATATGTATTATTTACATACAAAATCAATGTACAAGCTTTCAAGGCATGTGTACAAGTGTACAATGCATAAATTTTAAATATCTTTTCCCTCCTAAATCAATGTACAACTCATTTAAGCTTAAGGTATAATCTGACAAAGCATAGAATTCAAATAAGCTCATTCCCCTCCAATTTTCTAAGGCATTTTTGTACAACCTTTTAAGCACAACATACAAGCTTCCAATACACAACATTTGAACTATATTAATCCTAAACCCTAACCCTAGCTCTTCCTAACCCTAAAGCTCGAACCAAGTTTAAACCAAGCAAGCACCCTAACTCCACCATGACTCACCACCTTGCTTGCCACCTTCAGCACCTTGTCACCACCCTAGCACCCAAGCACCTCCATGAATTACCTACTTAAACAAACTTGGACTCCAAGTAACTCTTTATCACCTCCTTGGAATGCCGCACCCTTAAACTAGTTCATAGTTTTCAGAATCTGATCCGTTGATAAAACATAGGATCTGGGAAAAATCAGTAGACTTTGGGTATTAAGCAAAAATACTAGGTTGTAGCCCTATGTCTTGTGATCATTTTTCCGGTTGACTCGACCCGATTCAATGTCGGGTGAATTAGTTATAGCCATAATAGCAAAGGTGCGCAGATTCTGCACACTTGTAGTAAATGGCTATTATCTCTAGATTTTTATATAGTAATCCCAAAATATGTAAAACTAAAAGTTGTAGAGGACTCAAATATCTAACCATGCTCACTGGTTTGAGCTTTATCAGAGTTAGTTTGTAAATGGCAACCATTTTACCGAGACTAATTTGGGTTGTCCAAACACAGCCATGCCCTTTCATTAAAAATTCGACCCTTGAGCCCCAAGCAAGACCCTTGGCCAGCACTCAAGACCCTTGGCCAGCACTCAAGACCCTTGGGCACCACTCAAGTAGCTTGGCCACTACTCCACTCTAAAAACTTAGCCATTACTTCTCTTCTACACTATAAATACACGCATACAAACATTCATTCATCATTCACCATTCAAACTCAAAACAACATCAAAATGATGATCTAACCAAGCCATAGAAGAGAATAAAGGAATAACTCAGCAAGTAGAATCCAAGAAATAAGAGAAAATAGGTCGTTGATTCATCTCCAAAGAGTGTTCGACCCATTTCATGTCATTCGACCCATTTCCACCATTTTTGATTCATTTCAAGTTCAAGTAAGCTCATAACTCGTTCAATAAACTCTTGCCTTGTTTTAGAACTTTCATAAGCTTTGTTAGATCCTATGTAAACTCTTGTTTAACCCCTTGAACCACAAACCCATGCGTTTTGGTTTTTCTAAACCAAACGTGCCCATTTTGATCTATCTAGTTCACAAGCTCTTTCTATAAGCTAAAAGCTCGTAAACTTAACTTATTTTAGCTTATCATAATAAGCTATAACCTGCAAATTAGTTTCTATATTGAAAAATACAAATATTATGAATTTTGGACAAAAATTGCAAATATTTTCATGCAAAAGGGTATATATTGTAAATTTCTGAATTTATAAACTAAAGGGGCTGAAATTGTAAATATCCTAAAGTTATAACTCCAAGGGACTGTTTTGCCAATTTTCAAAGTTAGATTAATTTATATAAAAATTATATATATATAAATATATATATATATATATATATATATATATATATATATATATATATATATATATCATATCCATCCAAGATTGATTTATTTCGTGATTTTGATATGTGTGTGTGGGGTTTATTGTTTGAAAAAAAACATGTACATAACTGACATGGCTAAAATTATGATGACATGGCAAGAATTAATGATGACATGGAATAGAGGGGTGATATATATATATATATATATATATATATATATATATATATATATGTGTAATATATTTTTTTGGATATTTATATAATATATATATTTCTTTATTATATATATATAATTTATATGTGTATATATAGATATTATATTATTATATATATATCGGGATTTCGACTCATTTTAAGTTCAAGTAAGCTCATAACTCGTTCAATAAACTCTTGCCTTGTTTTAGAACTTTCATAAGCTTTGTTAGATCCTATATAAACTCTTGTTTAAGCCCTTGAACCACAAACCCATGCGTTTTGGTTTTCCTAAACCAAACGTGCCCATTTTGATCTTTCTAGTTCATAAGCTCTTTTGATAAGCTATAAGCTCGTAAAACTTATTTATTCTAACTTATTTTAGCTTATAGTAATAAGCTATAACCTGCAAATTACTTTCTATATTGAAAAATATCAAGATTATGAATTTTGGACTAAAATTGTAAATATTTTCATGCACAAGGGTATATATTGTAAATTTCTGAAATTATATAGTTTTGGGTCAAAAATGTCATTTTCCTAAAGTTATAACTACAAGGGGCTGTTTTGCCAAATTTTAAAGTCAAAGGTTTAATATATATATACTTTATATATATAAAGGATTAAACTCATAAAAGTATAAAAATCAAGGGTATATATTGCCATTTTTGTATTCTTAAAAATATAAAATGTAATATTTTTGTATAAATTATAAAAATATATATAAATATTATAAGACTCGATTTATTAAAACCTGACACATTTGGCGTTATTAATCATCGATCGACGCATTATAAAATAATTACGCTATATATTTAACGTAATTTATCATCAACTAGCTTTTGAAGAAACATAAAATCTTATCGTATCACGTTACTAGGGAATTTCATGTGAGGGGTTTCATTTGAGTATACGTTTTGATGAGTTTTCTGGATTTACGATTTAAAGTGTCCTAGCTCCTCAAACGTTTACTGCATGACCTCTGAATTATGATAGCCCGAACAGTGATACAATATTTCCATAAATTAATAAATCAAAGTAAGATGTATGTTAAACTTTATAAAGTTTTAAAAACATAAACAATCACACTAAGACTTGACATATTACCCTCAGGTTATGTAACGAGGTCGTTACTTTCATTTCATATACTTTTGCCATCACTCAGATTTCCCTGTTAAGGTGAGTTCATAGCCTCGCATTTTAAATCTTTGAAATGTTTCATAAACCCGCGAGGGGGATACATGCTTAAACCATGAATGCAAGTGTTTTTCCAACTGAGATATATTATTACCTAAGTACCTTTCAGTGCTACTATTTCCATATCATGAAACATTAATTACTTGCGAGTAAACGTAAATATTATGGATAGATCTATTGGGGGTGACGACTCCCATTGGTATACCCGTTCATGGGGTAGCCAAACGCACTATATTTGACTTAATGGTTAACCTTGGCAAGTTACCTTTCCATGGGGACATTTGTTCCTTAACCAATGTCACTACGGTGATTTCCATGTTAACGTATTGAGGTCATGAGCTTAGGGCAATAATATCGTTTTCTATGATAATTGTACTCATTGCAATTATTACTATATATGGGTATATAACAACGTAACCCACTATCTATGATGACTTGTATTCAACTATTTATCATAAACCTATGAATTTCACTCAACCATTGTGTTGAACTTTTTAGCATGTTTATCTCAAGTAACTAGTGAAATACCCGTGCGTTGCACGGGTCGCGTAAAAAATAATCAGTTTTCTTTACGACAACCTAAGACTGAATACATAAACAATAGGTATTATCGATCAACATAAATATAAAACATCATAAATTAACAAAATAAACATGTGAGTCAAAGTTCAAAGAACATGAATGAAGTTCAAAGTAGCCAGCCTAAGACCATTATCGTTGATCAAGTAAACATGAAAATATATATTGAAAACAAATGTTTAAGAATGTATATAAAATACTTAAAGCGATAAACTCAAGCATCATCAACATCAGACTTATCAACTTGAGGATCACTAACCACAACCTCATCAACCTCACTCTCATCAACTTGATAGTTCTCAACCTTAGCATCCTCAACTTGAGCCTCAAAAGCGTCAAATTCTATGTCATGTGTTGCATTCAATTGTGTTCACACCAATTATGTGCACAGTCACATCTTGAACTTCAACATGCAGCAATATTTTTTTGCTTCACATTTAGCGCCATCAACATCGACTATGAGTTTATATTTGTTGGTGTCATTCATGGCTTTATATTTGTTAGTCTTATTCGTAATTGCATACATTCTGCGTGTATTACTTTCTAGATGGCCTTCATTTTACTGTATAATGATGGGTAGCAATGTTTATTTTCACCAACCATTCCTTACAAAGATTGTCCCCATCATCTTTTATTCATCCTCGGGTTATAGTTGATCCTATTTTTTAACGTCAATACTCATGCGATGGGGGGGGGGGGGGGGGGGGGGCGCGGGGGCGTGTGGGGGGGGATACTCTTTAATCAGAAATGATGTTATTGGGGGGTGATGTTTAAGAAGCGTTTAAATATATAAAAGAAGAAGTTAAATGATATGAAAAATCAGTGTCAAACAAATCTATGAAACATCACAATATATAATAGCCTCAAAAAAATAACGAATATATGATCTAAACCAATTTTATCTAAACATACGATATAATACTGAAACATATCATACCATCAATTACACAGTCTAAAACTATCATTTTCAAGCACATTAACATAATATATCAATTGATCAAATTAGACACCAAAAAAACTCAGAATAAAATTGTCTAGGAATATAGAGGTAAAAAAATAAATGCATGAACCAAATTGAATCTTACTGTAACTTATTTAATAATGTTTTGTACTTCGAACCTATTAAAGTAGGTGAAAAGTATATAATCGTGTTAACAACTAATTTGATCGATTATTATGAATGCACTTACTTTTAATATCGGTTAGATGGTTTTTTAAAAATTCTCATGTTATAATATTTTTATAAATCATTTTTTATGACTAGTACAATTGCTTTTAAAAATTTAAATGTTAAAAACTTTTATTTGATGTATTGTAAATTGTGTTTTTTGGTGTAGCATGTAAAACTTTTATTTTTATGATCGTTATGTCTTCTTCCTCATATAAATTTTACAATTTTTCATAATTTTATATAATAAAATGCAAGTCAGATGAGGTGTACATATATAGTTCATGCACCTTACGCCATTCATTACATAAACAACTTGCTCGAGTTAAGATACATAATCTTGCATGCATAATAACTTAAAATAATATAGTAAATAATCATACATTTAAACTTTCAAAAATTGAAACTCTATTCCAGCTAATTACATATGAGTCAAAGAATGTACTTTGAAAAGGGATTTTTTTTAAGAAAACTATTGTATTTTTAAAAAGGAATTTATTTAAAAAATTGAGTCGATTGTGAAGGCGAGAATGAGATTTAAGATAATACTTATATTATTTTACAAATCATAAACTCATTAGAAACCTATGATTCAGTAACAAATTAGGGCCCGAATACATGAAGTGTTTATGCAGCTATTGTCTCTATAAATTATGCAACGTATAGGTCTTCGTCTCTTTTGTCCTTGGCATTTACCAACTCCTTCGTACTTTACACAGCATGAGCTGATATCTTTAATTGCAGGTACGTATCACGATCAAAAGAAAATGTAACTACGTTTTACGAATAATGTTCAATGTGGTTCGATTGACTTAGTTCGGGGCGAATCCAATGTTGTTGAGCGAATCAATACAATCATAACATACTTTCATATATCTTTTTGTAAAATGGTTTTTGTATTATATTTAGATTGTGTTTGTTGGTAAACATATATAATTTGAATTGATTTGGACACAACCTATTAAAAATTGGAAGACCTACAAGACAAAGCTGGAATACATTAATGCAGATTGAAGATTAGTCAAACATATTTAATGCTCAGCTAAAGAGATAAAATCAACATTAATGCTTATTGAAGACTGGTCAAATAGTATTTACTGACTGATTGATAGACTGGTCAAATAGTATTATATGATGATTGAAACGTTTTAAATAAGTCAAATAGTAATTATAATGATTGAAGTACTGGTTAAATAATAAGATTGATCATATCTTGTCTTAGTAAAACCCTACTCCCTCTACTAAATAAAGAGGGTAGGCGCTAGGTTAGATGTATTTATCCTAGAAGTCTCCACAATGAGAGTCCTACACGCATAGAAAGCGTGTGGTGAATAGTTAGTATTAGTTTCTTTATTAATGTTTAATAAAGAAAACCTAATTTAGTAACATGTTGTGTTCCTTATAATCCGTGTGTGTTTACAATCATTGTTATCATAACCCTAAGAATGAGTCCCTAATAACGATCTATGTAGGTCATTATCGGATTTCCACAATTGGGTAAAAAATAACGAATATATGATCTAAACCAATTTTATCTAAACATACGATATAATACTGAAACATATCATACCATCAATTACACAGTCTAAAACTATCATTTTCATGCTACATTAACATATATATCAATTGATCAAATTAAACACCAAAAAAACTCATGAATAAAATTGTCTAAGGATATAGGTAAAAAAATATGCACGACCAAATGATTCTTAACGTTGTACGTATTTAATAATGTTTGTACTTCGTACCATATAAGTTAGGTGAAAAGTTTATAATCGGTGTTAACAACCATTTGATCGATTATTATGGAATGCACTTATCTTTTTATCGGTTAGATGGTTATAAAAATTCTCATGTGATAATATTTTTATAAATATTTATTATTACTATACAATTGCTTTTAAAAATTTAAATGTTAAAAACTTTTATTTGATGTATTGTAAATTGTGTTTTTTGGTGTAGCATGTAAAACTTTTATTTTTATGATCGTTATGTCTTCTTCCTCATATAAATTTTACAATTTTTCATACTTTTATATAATAAAATGCAAGTCAGATGAGGTGTACATATATAGTTCATGCACCTTACGCCATTCATTACATAAACAACTTGCTCGAGTTAAGATACATAATCTTGCATGCATAATATCTTTAAAATATTGTAGTAAATATTCATACATGTAAACTTTCAAAATTTGAACTTTATCCGCTAATTTACATATGAGGTCAAAGAATGTACTTTGAATAGGGAGTTTTTAAGATAACTATTGTATTTTAAAAAAATTATTTAAAAAAGTGAGTCTTTTCAAAATTATTTAAGATAATACTTATATTATTTTACAAATCATAAACTCATTAGAAACCTATGATTCAGTAACAAATTAGGGCCCGAATACATGAAGTGTTTATGCAGCTATTGTCTCTATAAATTATGCAACGTAGAGGTCTTCGTCTCTTTTGTCCTTGGCATTTACCAACTCCTTCGTCGTTACAGCATGATTCTGATATCTTTAATTGCAGGTACGTATCACGATCAAAAGAAAATGTAACTACGTTTTACGAATAATGTTCAATGTGGTTCGATTGACTTAGTTCGGGGCGAATCCAATGTTGTTGAGCGAATCAATACAATCATAACATACTTTCATATATCTTTTTGTAACATGGTTTTCGTATTATTATTTAGATTGTTGATCGTATTCGTTGGTTGTTAGTGTATGCCATTTCTTAAGGCGGAGTAGATATGCCGACATCGTGTTGATGACAGATTCGTCAAACCATCGCATAGAACTCATCGTAGTAATGACGTTAGAATGTTGCGTTACATCATTCCCATCACCAAGGAGTCGCAAATGAAGAGATTAATGGAGACGTGAACTGTGAACATGTGGAGATGTAAACGACATGGCTACTAAAAGCTCATTTTACTAATTTTTAAACTTTTGTAATTTTGTCTAGGAAAAGAAAATAATTATGTATTATCTTAAATAATTTTGAAAAGACTTACTTTGTTAAATAATTTTTTAAAATACGTTATCTTAAAAACTTCAAATCAGTTTAATATTTTGGAGATCCCTTCAAAATAGTTCTGCAAGTTATGTTTTTAATCCCATGTGTTTTTCATGTGCAAGAAATTTATAGATCTTCTTTTAAAATATTCTTGATAAGCATAAAACCAATTTAGATGGTCGAGATTGAATTTTTACATGATCCAACGGTTTAAAAAGTGTGCCATGTCACCATTGTTTCTCTCAGCTCCGTCGGCAATAGAAAGGGAAATTGAGAAACTTATAGCACGAAGTGGCACGGACTTGAAGATGGCTAAATTGTTATCATTCAAACTTTATGTTTATAGACTTTGGGACCTCTTTTTGTAAAAACTCTGATGAATAAATAAATGATAACAAAATTTTCCAAAACGTCTCTTTGTGAGTCGTTTTCTATGATTATGTATGTTGATCCATGAAGTAATATCCCAGATTAGCTTCCGCTGCTATATGTCAAAAATAGGGGTGTTACAGATTGGTATCAGAGCTCATGGTTATAGAGAACAAGGTTAAAACCTAAACTATAACTATTTTCTATCCAAGAAAGTCCTCCGTGCCAACACATTTCCTAAATAGTATGTAAAGATACATAACTATCTTTACCGCCTTCAAACTCTAAGTTGCATACAATCACATGTTCACATTCTTTCAACTTAAGTCCTTTTCCTGTGAATTTAATCCTTTGTCCATATCCATCAATGGTTTTGTAAGATGAAACATTTAAGTATGATGCTAGTTCAATGGAACCCAAAACTTCAAAGACAATCCTGGTTCTTTTTTTTCAACATGCTGCTCTAAATGATCCAAGCCCGTCATCTACAATAGGTTCAAAGCTTTTGAAATAGCATACTTAACAAGCTTTCATATATTGATTTTCGTTATGACACTACTACAAAGAAGGGCACAGAGCCCGATTGAAAAGGGTAATAGAGCCCATTTTTCATACGGGCTTAAAGGGGAGGGGACTCTATTAAGAAAGCAAATAGAGCCCGGTTTTTAAAATGGGCTCTATTCGTTGTTATAGAGCCTAGTTTTATATTAAAAACATGGCTCTATGTAACAAAAGAAGCAAACGCGTCACTAAAATATTTAATATCTGATGTTTTGGTTTTGAAGGACAAAATTAATTGTTTTTCTATGTTGTGGCTTTATATGAATGGCGTTTGACCCTGAATATCTTTGAGTTAGAATCGTCGCTATAACATGTACTTTTAACTTCCACATGGATATTAGATTGAGGAGCTTCATCAATCATTGAATAAGCTTCATCCATTTCCTTAGCTATGTCTTTAGAACTGTTATCATCAAGTGACAGTAAAGAATAAAGTATGTTTCGGCTTATTTGTGGGATTATGAGCTTATTTGACTTCGGTTTATATTTGTAAGCCCCAATTTTGCGGCTTATTTTGAGATTTGTGAGCTTATATAAATGCCACTCGAACCCAGAGCTAGCTGGTTCTCCCCGAAATGCGTTGAGGCGCAGCAGTTGACTGGACATCTAGGGGTAAAGCACTGTTTCGGTGCGGGCCGCGAGAGCGGTACCAAATCGAGGCAAACTCTGAATACTAGATATGACCTCAAAATAACAGGGGTCAAGGTCGGCCAGTGAGACGATGGGGGATAAGCTTCATCGTCGAGAGGAGGAACAGACCGGTTCCACCAGTAAGGACCCTAAATGGACGCTCTAGTGATTAAAGGAGGGGGGTAGGCGGTGCAGAAGACAGCCAGGAGGTTTGCTAGAAGCATGCCACCCTACCAATGAAAGAGTGCGTAATAGTCTCACTGATCGATTGCGACGCTCTTGCGCGAAGATGAACGGGGCCTAAGCGATCTGCGAAGCTGTGGGCGATGTAAAAATACACTCGGTTAAGGCGGGAGCGTTAACCTCGCCTTTGAGTTGAAGCACACGAGCGAGCCGGTAGTGGACGACAGCGGGGGGGAAGCGGAGAATGTCGGCTTGAGAGTAACGCAAAATTGGTTTGAGAATCCAATTGCTCCCCGGAAACCTAAGGGATTCCTCCGCTACTACGGTTGCGTCCCACGGAGGGGTGAGTAGCTGTGTCAGGGACCTAAGATCAGGGCCGAAAAAAAAGGCGTAAAAAGTCGCATGACACAAGGTGAACTATTACTGTACTACACCTTGTGGTCCCGAGGTAGGAGGGAGCCCCCCCACCGTCTTTCACCTAGCTTTCTAGCCTAGCTCTTACCTTCCTAGGTTAGTCGAAAGATGGGTTATCGGTTCAAGGACGTAAGGACCCTCTCTATTCGTTTGGAGACACACATGCCCACACTCCCAATTGGCATCCTAGCCTGGACACTGTTTTTCGGGTAAGAAGGGGTAGAGAAAAGCCTCGAGCCAATATGTTCGAGTACCAGGCGCTACGGCGCCTGAAGTAAACCAATGCCATACTCCCAGGAAAAAGCTCGAACGGCCTTCAACAAAAGGGGTACCTGTACACGAAACCGAACACGAGGTGGGTGGTAGGTAGAGAATACCTAGGGGCTGCGAGACAACTCTCTCTATGGAACTCCGGCCAAAATAGCCCCGTGACTTCGGGAGTAGGGGTGCCCTCCTCACAAAGGGGGTCGCAGTGGTCCAGGCCCCGGGTCGCCTGTTATTTACACTAAAAAAACACAGGTCTCAGCAAAGTCGTAAGACCATGTATGGGGTGCTGACGCCTGCCCCATGGCCGGAAGGTCAAGGAAGTCTGGTGATCCTGATGAGGGGAGCCGGCGACCGAAGCCCCGGTGAAACGGCGGCCGTAACTATAACCGGTCCTAAGGTAGCGAAATTCTTGTCGGGTAAGTTCCGACCCGGCACGAAACGGCGTAACGTTTGCGGCATGTTCGGAGAGAGACTCGGTGAAATAGACACTTGTCTGTGATTGAAGATGCGGGACTACATGCACCTGGACAGAAAGCCCTATGAAGCTTCAATGGTTCCCTGGGAATTTGGCTTTGGGCTTTGTCCTGCGCAGCTCTTAGGTGCGAAGGCGGAAAGAATGCCTCCATAAGCCCACATGTATCAATGTAATAGTGACAAAAAATTGGTGCTTATCAAATATAAGTCGAATCAAATAAAATCATAATCCCAGTTATATGCCGAAACAAACACCCTCCGTTATGACTTCCATCATTCAAGTGTTCTCAATAATTATTATGTTTATGGGAATTTATTGTCATGTTCCTGCATTGATCCAGACTCTGCGTCGACACATTGCAATTGGCCACGACTTTATTGTGTTATGTTGGCTACATGACGCGCACTTACTAGTGATGAATTATGGGTATGATCTTGATAAAAAAAAACTTGGACGGCCCCATCCTGTTATGATCTCTAAGTTATGAAGCTGATAAAGGAGCCTCTTATAGTGAAGAAGTATGGTGGAATTGAGGAAATTTGGGATAGGAACATGGTCTAAGGTGGCAGAAGAAACGTACTGATGCTGAAACGGTTAGTACAATAAGTTCGATGATGATATTATTTCCTAACGGTCAATGGGTGTTGAAAATTGTAAATTTAGCCTTATAGTGTATTGAAGATTCCTTGAATTGATTCAAGTGTTTCTCAAGGCCATGGATGACTGAAACAGGTCAAATTAAGTTGTTCGTGTTGAACACCAACTTTGACCAGAAACTCTCTTTCAGGGCTAGTGAAGGGTAAGCATTAAATATAAAGAAGAAACGTTATAAACCGATTCTGAATTCTTCATATGTGAAAAAAGATAAAAAATAAAATAAAGTGATTTAACAGTGGGTTGGCCTATTATGTAGGATGCAGGCGGAACATGAAGATTGGTGAAGAGAATGGTCCGTTTGCATACTATTCACAACAGACGTGAAAAGCGTGGGAAAAAAAAAGAAATATCTCGTTGAAGCTATTTCAGAAACATTATGAGGAAGGAAACTGGCGAAGATGAAACACTCGGCTTATAGAAATGTTTTCTTGTCAAATGATCACGGGAATATCGTGTATGATGGAACTGATCATCGTATTTTCTAGAGATCCGTTGGCTATGCGGAATATAAGAGGGCCGATAAACAAAGTATTGTTCTTGAAATCATAAATTTCTCAATTATTTAACGTTTTTAGCAAATAGTAATAACCACCGTGTGCGAAAATTGATTGACGGGAACATGGATCATCCTATTTCTTGGATTGCATTTTAGCCGTATATAATTATATATTTTGCATTGGTTAGTCTTTTAAGGTAGATTGATATTAAGACTTTAGTATATGGGATGAGCACGGTGCCATTTTAGCACCGTACCGGGTACCGTGTTCTTTCATGACCAAAATATGTAATCTTCTTTTTGAAATGGACCAGTAGGACTCGGTGTCATTTGACATAATCTTGGGCTTTTTCATTTTGACCAGTTTGATTTTATGTTAGCGAGGAGATTGTTTAAAACTAACAATGATGATTAGACATACAACGTGTTATTTCGTTCTGGTTCGCTTCATCAACAACCACTCCGGTAATTTAATTTTGTGCCACTTTTAATTTACGTTGTATCTGATATTCTTTCTTAATCTTACAAAGGTTAATATGATGGACAGATCTTATGTATGCATGTATCACAGAATAACTTGGACAGTATGATCCTAGATCTATTTTTTCTTTTCTTTTTCTTGTTAGCAATTATCTGAAAAATCTAATATTTTGCAGATATGTGCTCTCATGAGGTCCATGGTATGTGAAATGCATGTTATTTATAAATTCCATTTTTTTTTTTGCAGTCAGAATGTGAGCTATACATTGTGGATAACTGCATTAGAATATTCAATTGTCCTTTACTTATCTTACTCTTTATATGTATATATTTGGACCTTCTAGCAATTTTTGTGCTATTGCTATATGTAATGACACACTGAACCAAATGCTAACAAACATGTACAGGTACTATAGTTCTCTGCGTTATTGGGCACAGCATTCAACTTTCTTGCCAAACATGGTACCGATCATATAAACCTTTAAGATATATAAAACGTTTATGTATATAAAATTTTGATTATTTTTATTTATTTACTATTTTATTAATGTTATTTATTTTATATATAATAAAATTGGTTTGTTGAGTCCGGTTTTTACGGTTTGGTTTTTGGACGAAAACCAAAACCGAACCGAAATTTTTTGGTTTTTCAAAAAGTAAAAACCAAACCATCGGTTGCTAGTTTTGATTGGTTTTTCGGTTCGGTTTTTGGTTTGGTTTCGGTTTTTTCTAGTGGTACCGAATTATTTTTGAGCGAGTTTCACGGTACCGGTACCGTACCTGGTTAAGAGAAACGGTACCGGTACGGTTCCGGTATCGTACCGTACTACCGTTTTTTCGGTGCCCATGCTCATCTCTACTTTAGTGGCTTTAATATAGTGTTTGATAACACCTTGTGTTACATAATGTAAGGAAAACTAATTTATTCTTTGGTTATATATTTGCCAGGTATGTTTATTATAACATGTGGAGGAAATCAAGATTTGCGACTATCGAATGGAAGTGTTTTCAGAATACATGTTGAAGAAGATCTTAGTACTATCTATTAGTTTAGTTTGCAAATTTTTTTGTTTAAGTTGTGAACTTTATGATAGTTTGACATTTGACAAATTTGTACTTGGAATATGATATTATTGATGATATTATATCATTGCTATTATGGAAAAAATTATGTGTCCACGTATACTTAAAACAATGCTTGTATTTGTAGCTTTTGAATTTTCTGCAGCAAATATGCGGCACAAAATAGCTAAAGAAAGTGTTGCCTTTAGTTGAAAAAGTGTTGCACCGGTATTCTTAAAATGAAAAAGAAGTGTTGTATTAGTTAATGAAAAGTGTTGCACTTGATGCGTAAAAGTGTTGTCTTCGGTCGGTGTTGTATAATAAGAAGTGTTGCCCATAAGTATCAAAAGTGTTGCAATATAAAAGTGTTGCATTTGTAAACATGAGCAACACTTTGACAAAAGTGTTGCACATTATGGCAAAAGTGTTGCTTTAGACCTAAGGCAACGGAACCTAAGGTAGCACTTTTTAAGGTGTTGCACTAGGCCTTATGCAACATTTTTTTGGCCTAATACAACACTTTACGAGTGTTGCTTTAGCCCTATTTTCTAGTAGTGTTAGTATAAATACATATGCTATCTCATATGTAATGCATTCAATCAATAATAATCTTTGGTATTTTACATGGTATCACAGCTTTATGTAAGATCCTTCATGAAAGACAGTAGATCCTAGTGAAACTAAGCAAAATGCAGACATTGTTGGTGATTTTTGTGTCATGAATCATTTTTTCTGTAATGGTGATTTACTCGAGACCAAATGGATTTCAAGTTACATTATAATACGGGTTCGGAGGTGTGGAGTGCACGCTTGTATAAACTAATTAACTTGATTTCGGGTACGAAAAATGGAAAAGGTTGTTAATGTAAGTCAAGGGAAGTTTAGTGACAGAATTCGTGTGCCATAGTGACAGAATTCGTGTGTCACTAAATTTTCCATATACACATGTCTTAATTGATAGCGGTTAGCGACAGTTTTAGGTTGTTACAAAACTGTTGCTGGAACATTTAAAGGATGTGTTGATTTTTCACCAAAGGGTGTGTCTTTTCACCAAGAGTCACAACCTTTCCCTACAACCACCATTAAGTTTATATATACATATAAACATAATTTGGTCTTACAAGTGGAACATCTTCATATCAATAAAAAATACAACAAATTATTCAATATTTTATATTTTGCTCTCTTTCTTTTGCCTTTGAGGGGTTCATTCTTGTCTTATCCCTATACAAATTTCTTGTAACCCAAGGCAATCAATAGGGTAGAAATATTGTACCAGGAAAGCGGACTTTTTCACGATTCAGTAAATTTACCCGGCAATATTTGATTATCAAGACCCGAATACCAACATGCATGCCTCAAGGCTTGTAAGCCTATTTGAGCACTTGATTTTTTTATAGATGGATCAAATCTCCATCGAAGCCTAACACCAGTATCCTAAAAGCTTGATAGAATCATGGTTAATGAAAAAATGTTGAATGATTATGGGCAAGCTCATGCCATTTTTCATTCATATATTTCATCTGATCATAGCCCTGCAATTTTTACTATTCCAAATGGTATAATGAGAAGTCACAAATCTTTTAGGCTTATGAATTATATAGTGGATAAGCCTGAGTTTATACCTATTATAGAGAAGGAATGGGAAGTTGATATCAAAGGGTCTGAATTTATGCCTGAGTTTATGCATCACTATCATATCATTTGTGTAAAAATAGATGCCCTTTCTGCAAGCCAGCTATAGGGGGGCTGTTGTTAACATCATACCATGTGCTTTTATGGTTATATAGAATTCATAGTTTCATACTTGGTAAGGGATTTAATCTGATACAAGCCCCTCTATATTTTAACACCGAGTCATCAACTACAGTTAGGCACTCAAGATAAAATGTAAGATATGATAGATAGGTAGAAACTAACCAACAATCTTTTCCAAATAACTAAGATACATTGAGCAAGAAATCAGAACAACTGGAGAAGATGTTTAAAAGAAACTTTGTGTCTTCAAAACTTTGGCAAAGCAAACGAACTGAATTCATGATTTGAATGGTCTGCAGATTAAGACCTCAGTATTTTATGTTGGATACTATCCAGATATTTATCAACTTAATTCATCATACATACTACTGGAGCATTGATGGACACTGACAGTAATAAGCAGTTTAAAACCCAGTGTAATTCCTGTGAACCACAATGAAAGAACACATTGAAATTGCTTTTGATAATAAAGTAAGGAGCTAGTTTTGTTATTTGACATAGAATTAAAGCCATATTTCGGAGTATTATTATAAGTAGTTGTTTAATAGCAGAATTAATAAACAATCCCAAACACCCTCTAAGAAGTAGCTAGAGAAACCTTTACTAACGTCAGCTTCTAAGTCTACTTTTTGAAGGGAGTTGTAGCATAAGGTAGTTGTCTACTTTATGCTAGTCCCTCAAGATGGTCCAATATGAGCTCCTATGCACTCTTTACTCGTATCCCAAATTCCCCCGCGAGGAAAAGATAATGCAACTGAGCTAAAAAGCTCAGTGAACAGATATACAAAACAGGTATAAACAAAGCAGATAGATGAAGCATGCATAAGTAAACGAAAGAGAATCAAGATAACATAGGTAACAAAGATCTCTTATATCATAAGAGTTGAATGAAATAATTATCCAACCAAAATAGGTAGCCAAACAAAACAGATAGCCACCCGATTAGATAGCCAAACGAAACATATAGAAATGCCCCACGAGCTCGAAACAAAAGTCTAAAGCATGTCACACGCTTAGAATAAAATAATCCACCAAATATCGTATCATATCATATCAAATTGTACATGGGAGCTGCTCCAGATGTACCTTACAAAATGTGAAATGGGGTGTTGGCACCACACTGATCCATTCACCAAAACTGAACTGAACAAAGTACCTAAGATGCATCCATACGCTCCCAACAAATCAAATCATATATGGACGAGTGAATAATAGAGCACACAACACAAAAGGGAACACCGTGGACTGATCACACCGCCACAGACTGTGTCACGTCATTGGTGCCTCAATGACGCGACCATGGTACCTGCATGACTAGTTAGCTCGGGCATCGAAACAAAACAAATGGTTCATATAGCATATCGAAATGAAACATATTATGTCCAAAGAAGGACATGTCTAAATAAAACAGATAAGTTCTTATCATGGCAATGTCAAAGGAAGCATATATGAAACGAATACAAAGGGTTATCCAATAAAGTAGCAAACGAATAACGAATCATAGGATGAGAAACATAATTAGGGATTTAAAAGGTGTGAGTAGATACGGATCAAATGTTATAAGAATCATTAACATAAAGAATAGAATATTTGTACCCATGAAAATGCAAACGAACAAACCAACCGAATGTACCAACGACCAAAAGGAGGATATATCAAATATCGAAACTTATCAAGATAAACACATGAGAAGGACAACACCCTTGCACCAATAATGAATTCAAACGGAAGAACCAATGAAGCGTAATAATAGACAAAAGAAGTACATATAATTGCAAGAGCAGGACGAATAGCCATAAGAAAAGTAAAGAGGTTTGGTCGAGTATAATGTTTTGCGAACAAGGAATGCTCAGAAGGATAGATTAAATATTTTTACAAACAAATAATATTTGAAGAGAGAGTAGATATATCCGTACGAATAGTCAAATGAACGAAACAACCAATAAATCATAATAGTAGTAAAAAGAAGTATGTATGAAGAATATCCGTACCTTAGCCAATATTGACGCTAAACCAAGTCCAAACTTATATCCTCGTCAAATGATCTACATAAATTACCCACTACTAATTAATAATGATTGGACTAATTATTCCTTTAGTCTCTAGCTATATACTTATTTGCTTGCCAATTGAATTTACACTTTATGAAATATTTAAGATTTAGGTTCATTTGGATACAAAGTTTTTTGTGGATACCAGGGGACCAATATCCACCCTTCATCTTCATCTTAATCTAATTGATAAGATTAAACCAAAAATTATTTTCAACCTTTTTTTTCAAATCTTAATATCTCTCAAACCGTTAATCGTCAAGCGAAAAAAAATATACCATCACGATGAGCATTTAATTATCTTTCTATAGATATCCACTTTGATATACTTTCGACAAAAAAAATTCAAGTTTTTTTCACTTTTTTTCACATTTTTTTCACGTTTTTTTCACATTTTTTCACGGTTTTTTCACCTTTTTCCACGTTTTTTTTCACGTTTTCTCACTTTGATATACTTTCGACAAAAAAAATTCCGTTTTTTTCACATTTTTTTCGACTTTTTCTCATTGAAACTTGCATGAGAATCATATATGATATTTAGATTTACTGTTAAATCATATATGATGTTAGTGTTAAATCATATATGATTGTGTTATGTCATATATGATATTAGTGTTATGTCATATATGATATTTAATTTTAGTGTTAAATCATATATGATATTAGTGTTATATCATATATGATTTTTAATGCAAATTTCAACAACGGAAAAAAAACGAGAAAACAACGTGAAAAACGGAAAAAACGAAAAAAAAAACTTTTTCTCGAAAAAACGTGAAAAACGAAAAAAAAAGGTGAAAAAAGTAAAAAAAACGTGAAAAATCTGAAAAAATTTGAAAAAATCTGAAAAAAAACGTGGAAAAAAGATGAAAAAGACGTGAAAAAAACGTAAAAAAAAAATTTATCCGAAAAAAAAAGTTATTCCAAAAGTGGATATCTATTGAAAGATAATTAAATGCTCGTCGTGATGGTATATTTTTTTTACTTAACGATTAACGGTTTAAGAGATATTTAAATTTTAAAAAATTGGTGAAATAATTAAATGCTTTTAATCACAACCATTGATTTTTTTTTAGATGAATGATGTGGATGAGTCCCCTAGTATCCAACCTTTTTTTGGTATTCAATATAACTCTCTTCATATTTAAATAAAAGTCTATGTTCACATATTTCTACTTGCATGCATGCATTAGTTCAACATTCTTATATAAAGCTTTTATAGTGTCTAAATAATACTAGCAATTTAACGTGTCATGATCAATATATTTAAAAAACCATGTGACGTATTCCATGCAAGGTCATCTTCCTTTCTTTTTATTTTTTCACCACTTAACTCCATAATATAGATCATGTATATGTGTCTTATCTACGTGCGTATTTAAGCACCTAAAGTTATTAAATACTACGTCAATTAGCAAACATCCAAGGACTGATTGTGTCATTTAACAAAATTATAAGGGTTGTCTTGAAAATTAATTCAAAATAATAATTGCTATCATGCATATAAGATGTCAAGCGCACGGTTTGTCGGATTGTCTTATTGTATGACTTTAATTTATT
The DNA here is from genome assembly GCA_026074375.1 of Tanacetum coccineum. NCBI lineage: Eukaryota > Viridiplantae > Streptophyta > Magnoliopsida > Asterales > Asteraceae > Tanacetum > Tanacetum coccineum. Next base: position 48,862 of record BQNB010004268.1, read on the forward strand.
TCTTATGATTTCTAATTATTTAATAACATACTTAACAAATCATCACTATTTTCAGCAAAGCATCTTTTCTATATTTAGATAGCAGTTTTCATACTTTTTTTTCTTCTTTTATGTTAATGATTACGATTAAGTATTGGAACTATAGTTGAAGTTTACCTCAAAGCTAAACAAAGATACATCTGTTGCAAATTCAAGGACACGAGGTGCGATCGAACCGAAAGCCAAAAGTACACGTCATATGTAGTCTTATGTCTAATCAAAAGCATTCAACATTTAGGGATACATTGAGTTAATGCAAGATCAATTAGTTCTTGATGTTATTTTATATCTTCCTAATTTGACGTTAAGCCGGATACATCATGTCTTGTTTTTAAAGATCATAAAAGACATGCCTTAGTTTTAAAATTTCAAAACACAACCAAAGCCCAGTTTATTCCAACCGATTTCATTTCAAATGGTTAGAGACACACCACTACTACACAAAGTACTTTTTGGTACGCTGTTTAAATATGGTTATAGCAAAACCGTACAAAAAAGGACATTTGGTGCGGTTTTTATAAAAACCGTAACAATTAACAATTAGTTGCTACGGTTTCTTAGTTTTCTTTATTATTTAGAGGTGCGTGCCATAATAATGCTTTGTCAAACAGAAGGAGGTGCTGCTGTATGCCTATATTTTAGCTTGGGTATATTAAGAAAAATGGATAAAATAAAACCCATATGGTAGGCTGTTTGAGAGCAAGCTTAGATGAAGCAGCCGCACTATATGTATTTCGAAAATATCACAAACATTAGACTAAAAATTCAGTAATCAAAGCCTAAAAGCTAATTATCCATATTAATTCACATGTGGTTAAATAAACTTAATGACCTTCTAAATGATGCAAAGTTAATGAATACATCAGTAGTAGGGTGTGCAGCACACGCAGCTTTGATGCTGCAACCATGATGTAAAACCATATATAAGTTTCATGTTACAATCATAAGTTATTAAATATATAAAAGGGCAACATACGTTGAGTGTACTGGTATGGCAATCTCCTCTTGGCCAAAAAATAGTTTCTGAAATCCTTCGGCACCAGGGTTAATGATTCCAGCAACTGAAGGTGTTTCCCTCCATTAATAATCAACAAAAAAGTTGACTTGGCATAAGTCGAAAGCTAAACATTAAAAAGTGTAAAAGTAATTAAAGTTTAAAAGGTTTGTATGGCTGTAACTGTAAGGGTAACTTAACACACCACAAAGGAAGTCAAAATCAAGCATCCGTTGGGTTGGTAATTGCTTATAGTTATAGAACAATGATTGTGTCGTACGGGAGAATATTTTTCCGGTCGCTATATTGGTCACCCAAAGTTAGGGTAATCACCTTCTCATTCCTATTATAGCAGCAGTTTAATTAAGCATTCCCAAACAGCCTGCGTGAGCCACAATAGGCAATCGATTATTTATAGTAGTCTAAATAGGCAATCTCAAATATCTCTTATAAGCCGTTGCACATAAACATTACAAAACATCATTTATAAGGGGCCTCAAACGTCTTTTATCTTGATTATGTACCTAAATCGCTAACACTCAATAGCATCACAAATATAATCAAACATGAGCTAAATTTTGACAGATGAGTTAATAAAAGAAGTTCATGTGCTAATGTAAACACATCTAAGCAATATATGCAGTTAACTATGATATAGATTTTAATGTTACCTCGCTATTAGGTCAGTCTTGTTGATCGTACTCGACTCTATTTGTTAGGGTTTTACTGATATAGATTTTTATACAGTTGTGTTTTCATAGTTTTGAGTGTTTCGAGATAATGTGAATTTGATTATATGCTTAGTTTAGGCGTGTTTGGAAATCGGTCTAATCAAAACTGTTTATGTGAATATCTAAATAGAAAGAAATGCATAGGATTATCAGCTTATTTGAAGATATAAAAGAGGGTGTTATTTAGAGATGTTAATTTAAGCTTTATGACACTAAAAAATATATTATGAATTGTGATGTTGTTTCTGTTGGAAATTATGCAAGTGGTATACCCCTCCTCCACCTGGTAAATCTCATAATAATCGCAGCTGATCTCCTCCATCACGTACACATAAGGTTATGATAGTTGATAAAAGATTGATTAAATGTTGATTGTGATTAGTGCCACTTTTGTATCTGTTATTGGTCAACTTGTGTATGATAGGGAACCCCCAAACACCATATTTGTGCCAAAATTAGATAGGATTCAATGCATTAAATGTAAAAGAGGTATAATTGCTTATATAGATCAGGCATTGCCAATGATAGTAACTCGCCAATCATTTGGATTGTGTCACTTGGTATTAAGAACAACGACAAAGTATAAATGTTATTCATGTTCTCCACTAGACTCACATGTACACAGGTTTTAGTGAAATATAACTATTTCTGTTGTGCCACTGAAGTTCAAATTTTGTTGTTGTGTTGGTGACGACTTTATATGTATTACTTATTCACTGATCTAAAAGGGCAAGGAGTCAAAATGGAAGAAGTTTCGCATGTCTGTTCTTTAATGCATAAATCCTTTTATAGGGGTGTATTTTCAATACTTATTTCCATATTTGGTTTCTTTTATGAAATAACATTTGAAAATCCTTCTCGTGATATAACCACTTACGACACCCTTTTACGTGCTCCTTATGATAAAATGAGATATTCTACGAGGTCAATAGAATTACACCGGGTTTGATTCGAACCTCTAACGCTCTGATACCACTGTTGGCCCCTTCGGATCATCTCTGGCTCGAATCAAACATGTCTAATGAACAAAACTCACGACACACAAACTCATACTTTGTATATAATGAATTCTGTTAGTTTTTACAGACACTTTGACATCTATATATACTACATGAAAATAACTACCTATAACCACCAATAACTAACTATTCGGTTGGTAACTTTATTCTTGACATACTAGGACCCTAAACTTATAAACTTTACATACACGACTCTAAAAACATAAACTAATTACACAACGACCCCTGAACATGGATTAATGAATTAACATCCAATAGTTAATCCGTGCAGTTTGATGTTTTTTCTTTTTTGCTAATTAATGGGTGTGTAAATGTTAATTACTTTCATACAGATTAGTTAAGTTGATTGTGTATGGGCATTGGGCAAGATACTTGGATTTTTCCTCGTATACAATTTGGTGCTGCTTTATATTAATGCTTTCGACTTAACTGGCTTTTCAGGGTATAAAATGCGTGCAGGTTCTGCATCACCTGATCGTCGTCGAAATGGAAGTCGTGAGTACAGTCCTGACTACGAAAATTCAGTTAGCCCACCTCGCGACCGTGGATTTGGTAGAGGGAGAGATTCTGGTAGGTATCGAGATTATTCACCACCTCATCATGGTCGTGGCAGGTTTGGTGGAAGGTTTGGTGGTGGCCGGTTTGGTGGTGGCAGGTTTTATGGCGGTAGGTTTGGTGGTGGAAGATTTATCGGTGGCAGGTTTGGTGGTGGCTATATGGGTGCTGGTTTCAGAGGTGATGTTGTACCTAAAAATAACCCCAATGTCCGCCCAAGAGAAGGAGATTGGATGTGCACTGATGTTGTCTGCATGCTCTTATTCATGTTTCTGCATGATTAACTCCAGAAGTGACAATTTTGACCTTCTTGTATATGACCGGGTCGATTTGGGCTATAAAACTCTGATGGGTTAAATGGGTTATGCTAAAAGGTTGAAGTAAAAAAGGATATGGTGTCAAATGGGGTGAAAGTATGATCATATCTGATAGGGTTTAGGGTTTAGGGTTTAGGGTTTAGGGTTTAGGGTTTAGGGTTTAAGTCTGCAAACTTAAAATCTGAACATTTACATAGCATGACAGTGAGTTTGTGGATTATTGCTTGGACCAGCCCACGAACACTTCTTTATCTATCTCGTAATCATTGTTACAAAAACCATGTTAAGAAAACAATCCAAGGTCTTTAATAAAGCAGTTTATTAGGTTTTTTTTACATTTGATTACACTTCCCATTTGACCCGTTGTGATGAAGCATACCTTTGTCTTATCCATTTATAGGTAAATTATAAATGGGCCAAAATTGTCACATCATGACATTTTTCATATGTCATGGTCGTTTGATTCTTTCATTGAGCATCTTTCACATGTTTCTTACCTGTTTCTTTTTGTGGCTATCATCTCAGATGCAACAACCTGAACTTCGCCAGGCGCGATGGTTGTAACAACTGCCATCGACCCAGTTATGCACCTCCCGGGAGTCCTAGGAGGGGATACCCTGGTCCAACTCTCATGCCTTGCCGTTTCCCTGGACCACCAATGGACCAGTCACCCGGAAGATCTTTCAACGGCTACAGGTCCCCGCCTTGAGGCATGCCTGCATTTAGCTTAGTTTCACTAGGATCTACTGTCTTTCATGATAATGTATATTAGAAAATATCAAAGAATTATTGAGGAACAGGATTTCAGGGTGCAAAGTGTTTGTTGAAAATTTTATTATCTGATGGTGCATTTATACTTTTTTCTGGAATAGTTTTATTAGAACAGAAATGCTCAAAACTGTTCGCCTCTTCATTCGAGGATTAAATGACTAGATTACACAGAACCATGTAACTAGAGGATGACTCAGGTGTTAATGCACAAGGTTAGATTACATCTGAATTAAGCAGAAAATTATGATGACAAAACCAAAGAACAGATGTACTTGGTCCAAAGAAAGGACACTAGTAAAATTGTCAGTTGGTTATTTTTAAGATAACCTCCAGCCTTTGTGATTAGATGCGTAAAATCCTCTAATGATATATTTTGTGCTACCACTTATGTTTGCCTATGCACTGAGACTGATGCATTAGACGAATAACATATTTTGTGTGTTTTGATGGCTAGGGTTTACGGTTCTTGAATAGAATACAAAAATAAAATCATAAATAAATAAAAAATTATAAAGCAAAAGAAAACGGGATTCCTCTTAATCAGTGGCCGGAGGATAGTAATTTTTCTTGAAAAATGTTACCTAAAGATGTGGTACCATGTAAAATACCAATGATTATTATTGATTGAATGCATTACATAAGAGATAGCATATGTATTTATACTAAATACATAGCTTTGATAATAAAAGCTAACCAAGCCCTAAGCAACCTAACCAAGACCTAATGGATCACAAACCCACAATCGGGCGGCATTACATAAGAGATAGCATATGTATTTATACTAAATACATAGCTTTGATAATAAAAGCCAACCAAGCCCAAAGCAACCTAACCAAGACCAAATGGACCAAAACCCACAATCAGGCTTGGGCCAATGACTCGTCTAACAGACGACACCTCAGATTCATCATAGTTCTATAAGTCGTGACCCTTGTAATAGGAACCATCTAATTCAGAATCATCATCTTCTTCCTCTAACCAGGCTCTCGAGGTCACAATTTCTCCATGATACAATTGTTCCTTGCTGGACAACCTATCGTCGCCTTTCTGATTTTTCTCTTTACAGAAATCGTCAGCATTATCACTAAATAAAGCAGAACAATAACCCTCCTCCCAATCTATGTCCAAACACTCCAAATCCTGTTTGCCTTTTTCTTGTCTGTCTTTGCTGTATATTTCAAGAAAGAAATCTCTGTTTTCTTCTTCCATATCTTCATTTTGTGGAGCTTCCGTAGCTACAATCACTTTCACGTCGTCTTTCTTAAACATGGGTGTTCTCGGGCGTGGAGATAAACACCCGACCTTAAAACTCTTCTGCGTCTTTAAAGCATGTCTCTTTGCTGAAGAAGGCCTAGATGGCTTAAAATTTGTATTTTTTATTAAACTCGACGTCCTTCTTTTATTTCCAGAAGCTAGATCATCCGTTTTCAGCTTTCTTGCCACCTTTGGGGTTGTAATCTTGGGTGATTGCTCTTTTCTTGCTTCAAGACTAATAGTAGAATTCATATAATTCGGCGTTGAACATGCGCCATCGTCATGCACAGGCTGCTGCGTTTTCTTCTTCTTCTTGAACGGTGGAGAAAATGATCATGATTCATCAACCCTTTTAACCGTTCTTGCTTCAAAAGAAATAGTAGACTTCATATAATTCGGCGTTGAACGTGCTCCATCGTCTTGGACAAACTGCTGCGTTTTCTTCTTCTTCTTGAACGGTGGAGATACTCATCGTGATTCATCAACCCTTTTAACCGTTCTTGCTTCAAAACTAATAGTCGACTTCATATAATTCGGCGTTGAACGTGCTCCATCGTCATGCACAGGCTGCTACGTTTTCTTCTTCTTCTTGAACGGCGGAGATAATGATCGTGATTCATCAACCCTTTTAACTGTTGTCGCTTCAATACTAATAGTCGATTTCATATAATTCGGCGTTGAACGTGCTCCATTGTCATGCACACGCTGCTGCGTTTTCTTCTTCTTCTTGAACGGTGGAGATAAAGATCGTGATTCATCAACCCTTTTGACCGGTCTAGGCTTTTTCTTGATCTTTTTTAGGTCATGGGATTGTGAAGGTAATAGTCTAAGGTTCACCATATGGGTATCTAATTGAAAGACTTGCTTGAGTTAAGTGTAGAACTGGTGGAACTTTGATCGATGATGGAATTTTTGTGTACGTTATTTTGTAGAACTAATTCCCTATTTATAGTGAGAGATAACTCTATATTAGGTAAATATTATGATACATAATATAATCTTTATTTAGTCAAATCTATTATCAAAGTTTAGGTGCCATATTATGGTAATCAATTAATTAAGGCCATAATATACTATGGAATATGCTAACATTCTCCTACTTGGCCTTATTCTATTTACACTATACAACCTTAAATTGGTCAAGTTGATTTTATAACTTTATCAGTCATATAGAATAACTAACGCAAACTAACACTACTACAAAAACGGCTTTTTAGACTCCCACATAAAGACCTTTAATGAAAAACACAGGTCTAAATGACAATTTAAGCCACCTAAAAACCTTTAAAACCGGTTCGTTTCAAATCCATCTGTCCAAATGAGAAAAATGCATTTAGACCGGTGTAAACTAAATCAACCTGTCTAAAAAATAACTCTTTTATACCGGTTACCTGTATATCCATGGGTCTAAATAGTAAAACACATGAGTACCGGTTCAAATTAACCACACCGGCCTAAATACTTTCAGGTTGGATTTAATTTCGTTTGATCTTCAAAATTTTCATTCTTCCGCCAAAAAAACACAGTCACCAACTCACCATCCATCTCTCTCGAACTACTATCAAACCCTAAACATCCATCAGCCACCGTTACTTACCCACTCCACTTCAACACCGCTAGACCTGTTACGAAACCCTTAACACTTCAACATCCGCGCAACTCCACTTAACCAGTGAGTGATCTTGATTTCACATTAAATTTATATATGTTGCAACTCAGATTAATAATATAATATTTATGAGATTTTGTTATACTATTGTTGGATTAAGTAGTAATTTCTAACATAGATATGTATGTGTGAATGCAACTATTGATTTTGACATATGAATGCGTGAATGTTGGAATTAGGGATTATGGACCAACAGGGTGTTTGAGTAACCTTGTGCTTAAAATTAAGCGGTTCTCAATTTGTTATATGCTTATGAATAAGCAGATTAGCACTTAAAAACACTCCCAATCACATGTTCGTTAAAAAGTTTTTGAGTTCGGCTATTCAAAATGCTTATTAAGTAGTTAAGTAGTTATGAATAAATAACCTGTTGGCCCTTTTCTCACGGATCTTTAATTAACGATATACCAAAACAATGAAATAAAACTCTCTTTTATTAATCTGTCATCATTGACTTGTTTGTTTACATGAATTCCTTTTATACATAGCGAATAGTCACGATTGAAGAGTCGTGATGGTTCGAATGAACCAACAGACATGTCTTTACATTTTGTAACTGCGTATAACTGTTTTTTCTAACTAACTTCTAACTGCTTTGTAACTGCCATTTGTAACTGCTTTTTTTTGTACAGCATATTGGGATTAGCCCAATGATTGGGTTTGGCCCAATATTCTCCCCCTTAATCACAATCGCTGCGACGTAGGTCTTTAAGGCATTTGTAGTCGTCTCACATAACTTCATTTGTCTTCGTTCTTGTTTCATTTAACACTCACTGTAATATTGATCAATTTTTGGAATTTTATGCACTCCCTGCTGTCTTCTGCATTCTCTGCGGCTTCTACACTCTCTGCGATTTCTGCACTCTCTGCGATTTCTGGCAGCCTGTCCATGACGATAGAGCACGTTCAACGCCAAATTATATGAAGTCTACTATATCTTTTGAAGCAAGAACGGTTAAGAGGGTTGATGAATCACGATCATTATCTCCACCATTCAAGAAGAAGAAGAATACGTAGCAGCCTGTGCATGACGATGGAGCACGTTCAACGCCGAATTATATGAAGTCGACTATTAGTTTTGAAGCAAGAACGGTTAAAAGGGTTGATGAATCATGATCATTATCTCCGCCGTTCAAGAAGAAGAAGAAAACGCAGCAACCAGTGCATGACGACGGAGCACGTTCAACGCCGAATTATATGAAGTCGACTATTAGTTTTGAAACAAGAACGGTTAGGGTTGATGAATCACGATCATTATCTCCGCCCTTCAAGAAGAAGAAGAAAACGCAGCAGCCTGTGCATGACGATGGCGCATGTTCAACGCCGAATTATTAGTCTTGAAGCAAGAAAAGAGCAATCACCCAAGACTACAACCCCAAAGGTGGCAAGAAAGCTGAAAACGGATGATCTAGCTTCTGGAAAGTCGAGTTTAACAAAAACTACAAATTTTAAGCCATCTAGGCCTTCTTCAGCAAAGAGACATGCTTTAAAGACGCAGAAGAGTTTTAAGGTCGGGTGTTTATCTCGACGCCCGAGAACACCTATCTTTAAGAAAGATGACGTCAAAGAGCCAGTGATTGTAGCTACGGAAGCTCCACAAAAAGTAGATATGGAAGAAGAAAACATAGATTTCTTTCTTGAAATATACAGCAAAGACAGACAAGAAAAAGGCAACCAGGATTTGGAGTGTTTGGACATAGATTGGGAGGAGGGTTATTGTTCTGCTTTATTTAGTGATAATGCTGACGATTTCTGTAAACAGAAAAATCAGAAGTCGACGATAGGTTGTCCAGCAAGCAACAATTGTATCATGGAGAAACTGTGACCTCGGGAGCCTGGTCAGAGGAAGAAGATGGTGATTATGAATTAGACGGTTCTTATTAAGGATCACGACTTTCAGAACTATGATGAATCTTTGTTGTCTGTTACAGTCATTGGCCCAAGCCCAATTGTGGGTTTGTGGTCCATTAGGTCTTGGTTAGGATGCTTAGGGCTTGGTTAGCTTATACCTATGCTATCTCTTATGTAATGCTTCCCGATTGTGGATTTGTGATCCATTAGGTCTTGGTTAGGTTGCTTACGGTTTGGTTAGCTTTTATTATCAAAGCTATGTATTTACACTACAACAAAAGAGGTCTAATGCAACCCGTTAAGAGCAACACTTCTGAAAATGGTTGCCTTTTAGTTAACAATAATAATAAAGCAACATTTACATAAAAAGTGTTGCATTTGAAGAGCTACTGCAACGTTTTATTGTAAGTGTTTCAAAATTTATAAGAAAATGCAACATGTTTAATAAGTGTTGCCTTTTAGAGAGTAACATTTTATTTTAAGTCATAGCAATTGACATATAGATAGGGCTGTCAAAAAACTCGATCCGGACCCGAATCTGATTTAACCTATTCGGGTTAACCCGAGTAACCCGATTACCAAATACGATCAGGTATCGGGTATTAGATTTTTGGTTAACTCGGGTTTGAGTCGACTCGATCGATCCGAGTAAAGAATTTTTTTATTTTTTTTAATAAGTTTTGTAAATTTTATTTTTAAAAGAGAAAAAAAGGATTTTTTTTATAACATTTTCCACGTATTTGGATTGACCCGACTCGAATTGACCCGAAACCGAGTTACCCGAATTTAATTATGGTCGGGTCCGGGTATGAACTTTTTAGTCTTTACCCGACCTAAATTGACCTGAACCCGCCAACCCGACCCGACTAACACTTAAAAAATAAAAAAGCTGATGCTATAAGAAAATACATAACACAAAATCCCAAATCTCAAAACCCCATTTCCGCCTAAAATCATCAATCCTAAAAAATCAAGCGTCATTTTTTCATTAGCATCCCGATGAAAATTTTGAGTTCCCTCCTTTAGGCTTCCTTATCTCTTAATAGATTTCCCTCCTAGTGAATTCGTTTTATAGATTTCTTCTCAAAACCATGTGCCCTTCCTCCCTTGATTGAATGTGCTTCCACTTTCCAAATGTAATTTTAATTTGTTTTAATGTTTACATTAAAATTGTGAATGTGAACTTTCAAATTATGTGTTATATGTTTGATTAAAAATTTAAAATCATCACTAAGAGCATCAGTAGTTAGTACTTTTGATAGCATAAATAAATCTTAAATTAGGTTCAACTGTTGAATTTTGGTTGATAAAAAACCAAATTATAGATGTTCATGATGCTCATTCTCTTGTATTGTATTATAGTAGCATTAGATGAATCTTTTTTGTGAGATGGACATGTAAGGGGGTGTTTGTTTCGGCTTATTTGTCGGATTATGAGCTTATTTGACTTCAACTTATATTTGTAAGCCCCAATTTTGCGGCTTATTTTGAGATTTGTGAGCTTATAAGTTTATTATGAAATAATAAACTTATATAAGCCCACAAGTATAAAAATAAGTGACAAAATTGGTGCTTATCAAATATAAGTCGAAATCAAATAAACTCATAATCCCAAATATAAGCCGAAACAAACACCCCTTATGCTCCTCATCAAGTGTTCTCAATAATTATATGTTTATGTGAATTTATTGTCATGCTTCCTGCATTGATCCAGACTCTGCGTGAACTTGCAATTGCCACGACCTTATTGTCTTATGTGGCTACATGACGCGCACTTACTAGTGATGAATTAACTGGGTATGATCTTGATAAAAAAAACCTTGGACGGCCCCATCCGTTATTGATCCTAAAGTTAGGAAGCTGATAAGGGAGCCTCTTACTAGTGAAGAATTATGGTGGAATTGGAGGAAACTGGATAAGGAACAATGGTCTAGGTGGCAGAAGAAACGTCCTGATGCTGAAACGGTTAGTACAAAGTTCGATGATGATATATATTCCTAACAGGTCAAATGGGTGAAAAATTGAAATTTGCCTATATAGTGTATTGAAGATGCCTTGAATTTGATTCAACAGGTGTTTCTCAAGGCCATGGCTGAAACGGGTCAATTAAGCTGTACGGTGAACAACCAACTTTGACCGAAACCGCTCTTTACAGGGCTAGGAAGCATTTATATAAAGAAGAAAGGTATAACCGATCTGAATTCTTCTTATGTTAAAAAAAATAGAAGAGATTTAAAGTGGTTGGCCTATTATGTAGGCTGCAGGCGGAACATGAAAGATTGGGAAGAGATGGTCCAGTAGCATACTATTCAGAACGGGTGAAAGCGTGGAAAAAAGACATATCTCATGAAGCTATTCAGAAACATTATGAGGAAACTGGCGAAGATGAAAACACTCAGCTTATAGAAATGTTTTCTTGTCAAACTGCTCGGGAATATCGTGTAATGATGGGAACTGATCATCGTATTTCTAGAGATCCGTTGGCTATGCGAATGAAAGAGGAGCAGATAAAACAAAGTATGTTCTTGATCTCATAAATCTCTCAATTATTTAACCTTTTTAGCCAAATAGTATAACCACCGTATGCGAATGACGGGAACTGATCATCCTATTTCTGATTGCATTTAGCCATATATAATTATATATTATGCATTGGTTAGTCTTTTAAGGGATTGATATTATGACTTTAGTGTATGGATGAGCATGGTGCCATTTTGGCACCGTACCGGTACCGTTTACGAAGTACCGTGTTTTTTCCCGACCAAAATATGTAATCTTCTTTTGAAATGGACCAGTAGGACTGGTGTCATTTTGACATAATGATTTGGGTTTGTCATTTTGATATTTATGATTTTAGTTAGCGAGGAGATTGTGTATGCATGGATCACAAGATGCGCTTGGACAATATGCATCCTAGTTCTATTTATTCTTTTCTTTTTCTTGTTAGCAATTATCCTGAAAAATCTATATTTTGCAGATATGTTGCTATCATGAGGTCCATGGTATGTGAAATGCATGCTTAGTTATAATTCCCTTCTTTTTTGCAGTCAGTATGTTGCAATACATTGCTGGAAAACTGCATCAGATCATTCAATGTCTTTACTTATCTAACTCTATATATGTATATATTTGGAACTTCTAGCAATTTTTTGCTTTGCTTTATGTAAATGACACAAGTGAACCAAAATGCTAACAAACATGTTACAGGTACCTATAGATTCTTGCGTTATTGGGTCACAGCATTCCACTTTCTTGCAAAATAGTCAACAATGTGGTAAGAGGGTGTAATTAAAGTGTAACAGTAATACCAAAGTAAGCAACATTTACCAGCTAGACCTTCATGAAACCACATTGCAGATTACTATCAGTGTGCTTCGACTTCTTATTCCTCTAATCTGATGAAAGCACCCTCTAGCGATCACCCGAAGTCCAATACATATGCGGCTGCTTCTCACCACTCCTTATAGCAGGGACCAAACCTAAAGCAACCGTCTTCTTCGTCATCCCCTCTTCACCCCTAGACGCCATAGCTTTCTCACTCGCTAAACTGAATGAATTGGCAAATTCCCATCAATTTTCATGAGCAAGACAACAGTGAATACACATAAACAATATATATATTTCGTCTGGTCTAAAAGAGTGTTTGGGGTTATTTATTCATAACTACTTAACTACTTAATAAGCATTTTGAATAGCCGAACTCAAAAACTTTTTAACGAACATGTGAGTAATCCTAATCTGTTGTACAAAAAAAAGCAGTTACAAATGGCAGTTACAAAGCAGTTAGAAGTTAGTTAGAAAAAACAGTTATAGGCAGTTACAAAATGTAAAGACATGTCGGTTGGTTCATTCGAACCATCACGACTCTTCAATCTTGACTATTCGCTATGTATAAATAGAATTCATGTAAACAAACAAGTCAATGATGACAGATTAATAAAAGAGAGTTTTATTTCATTGTTTTGGTATATCGTTGATTAAATATCCGTGAGAAAAGGGCCAACAGGTTATTTATTCATAACTACTTAACTACTTAATAAGCATTTTGAATAGCTGAACTCAAAAACTTTTTAACGAACATGTGATTGGGAGTGTTTTTAAGTGCTAATCTGCTTATTCATAAGCATATAACAAATTGAGAACCGCTTAATTTTAAGCACAAGGTTACTCAAACACCCTGTTGGTCCATAATCCCTAATTCCATCATTCACGCATTCATAAGTCAAAATCAATACTTGCATTCACACATACATATCTATGTTATAAATTACTGCTTAATCCAACAAAAGTATAACAAAATCTCACAAATATTATATTATTAATCTGAGTTGCAACATATATAAATTTAATGTGAAATCAAGATCACTCACTGGTTAAGTGGAGTTGCGCGGATGTTGAAGTGGTTAAGGGTTTCGTAACAGGTCTAGCGGTGGTGAAGTGGAGCTGCGCTGATGGTGGGTAGGTAACGGTGGCTGATGGATGTTTAGGGTTTGATAGTAGTTCGAGAGAGATGGATGGTGAGTTGGTGACTGTGTTTTTTTGGCGGAAGAATGAAAATTTTGAAGATCAAATGAAATTAAATCCCACCTAAAAGTATTTAGGCCGGTGTGGTTAATTTGAACCGGTACTCATGTGTTTTATTATTTAGACCCGTGGATATACAAGTAACCGGTATAAAAGAGTTATTTTTTAGACACGTTGATTTAGTTTACACCGGTCTAAATGTATTTTTCTCATTTGGACAGGTGGATTTGAAACGAACCGGTTTTAAAGGTTTTTAGGTGGCTTAAATTGTCATTTAGACCTGTGTTTTTCATTAAAGGTCTTTATGTGGAGGTCTAAAAAGCCGTTTTTGTAGTAGTGTTAGTTTGCGTTAGTTATTCTATATGACAGATAAAGTTATGAAATCAACTTGAAAAATTTAATGTTGTATAGTGTAAATAGAATAAGACCAAGTAGGAGAATGTTAGCATACCATAGTATATTATGGCCTTAATCAATTGATTACCATAATATGGCTCCTAAACTTTGATGAGAGATTTGACTAAATAAAGATTATATTATGTATCATAATATTTACCTAATATAGAGTTGATCCCTACTCAATCTCTCACTATAAATAGGGGATTAGTTCTACAAAATAACATACACAAAAATTCCTTCATCGATCAAAGTTCCACCCGTTCTACACTCAACTCAAGTAAGTCTTTCAATCAGATACCCATATGGTGAACCTTAGACCATTACCTCCACAATCCCATGACCTAAAAAATATCATGAAAAAGCCTAGACCGGTCAAAAGGGTTGATGAATCACGATCATTATCTCCACCGTTCAAGAAGAAGAAGAAAACGCAGCAGCCTGTGCATGACGATGGAGTACGTTCAACGCCGAATTATATGAAATCGACTATTAGTTTTGAAGCGAGAACGGTTAAAAGGGTTGATGAATCACGATCATTATCTCCGCCGTTCAAGAAGAAGAAGAAAACACAACAGCGTGTGCATGACGATGGAGCACGTTCAACGCCGAATTATATGAAGTCGACTATTAGTTTTGAAGCAAGAACGGTTAAAAGGGTTGATGAATCACGATCAGTATCTCCACCGTTCAAGAAGAAGAAGAAAACACAGCAGCCTGTCCGTGACGATGAAACACGTTCAACGCCGAATTATATGAAGTCTACTATTTCTTTTGAAGCAAGAACGGTTAAAAGGGTTGATGAATCACGATCATTATCTCCGCCGTTCAAGAAGAAGAAGAAAACGCAGCAGCCTGTGCATGACGATGGAGCACGTTCAACGCCGAATTATATGAAGTCGACTATTAGTTTTGAAGCAAGAAAGGTTAAAAGGGTTGATGAATCAGGATCAGTATCTCCACCGTTCAAGAAGAAGAAGAAAACGCAGCAACCTGTCCATGACGATGGAGCACGTTCAACGCCGAATTATTTGAAGTCTACTATTTCTTTTGAAGCAAGAACGGTTAAAAGGGTTGATGAATCACGATCATTATCTCCACCGTTCAAGAAGAAGAAGAACGCCAGCAGCCTGCATGGACGATGGCGCATGGTTCAACGCTAATTATTAGTCTTGAAGCAAGATAAAGAGCAATCACCCAAGGACTACAACCCCAAAGGTGGCAGAAGGCTGAAACGGTGATCTAGCTTTGGAAAGTCGGTTTAACAAAAAACTACAAATTTTAACGCCATCTATGCCTTCTTTAGCAAAGAGACATGCTTTAAGACGCGAAGAGTTTTAAGGTCGGTGTTTATCTCACGCCCGAGAACACCTATCTTTAAGAAAGATGAGTCCACGAGCCAGTGATTGTAGCTAGGACGCTCCACAAAAGTAGATATTGAAGTAGCAAACAGAGATTTTCTTTCTTGAAATTCCAGCAAAGACGGACAAGGAAAGGGCAACCAGGATGTGCCCATGCTCATCTCTACTTTAGTGGCTTTAATATAGTGTTTGATAACACCTTGTGTTACATATTGTAAGGAAAACTAATTTATTCTTTGGTTATATATTTTCCAGGTATGTTTATTATAACATGTGGAGGAAATCAAGATTTGCGACTATCAAATGGAAGTATTTTCAGAATACATGTTGAAGAAGATCTTAGTTTGCAATTTTTTTTAAGTGTTGTCTTTGGTCGGTGTTGTATAATAAGAAGTGTTGCCCATAAGTATCAAAAGTGTTGCAATATAAAAGTGTTGCAGTTGTAAACATGAGCAACACTTTGACAAAAGTGTTGCACATTATGGCAAAAGTGTTACTTTAGACCTAAGGCAACGGAGCCTAAGGTAGCACTTTTTAAAGTGTTGCACTAGGCCTTATGCAACATTTTTTTGGCCTAATACAACATTTTACGAATGTTGCTTTAGCCCTATTTTCTAGTAGTGTTAGTATAAATACATATGCTATCTCATATGTAATGCATTCAATCAATAATAATCTTTGGTATTTTACATGGTATCACCGCTTTAGTTAAGATCTTTCAAGAAAAATTGGGTGATTAGGATGGATCCCGTTTTCTTTCCCTTTATTATTTTTATTTATTTATGATTTTATTTTTGTATTCTATTCAATAACCTTAAACCCTAGTCGTCAAAACACACAAAATATGTTATTCGTCTAATGCATCAGTCTCAATGCATAGGTAAACATAAGTGGTAGCACAAAATATATCATTAGAGGATTTTACGCATCTAATCACATAAGTGGTAGCACAAAATATATCATTAGAGGATTTTACGCATCTAATCACAAAGACTGACATTTTTACTAGTGTCCTTTCTTTGGACCAAGTACATCTATTCTTTCGTTTTGTCATCATAATTTTCTGCTTAATTCAGATGTAATCTAACCTTGTGCATTAACACCTGAGTCATCCTCTAGTTACATGGTTCCGTGTGTAAACAAGTCATTTAATCCACGAATGAAGAGGCGAAAAGTTTTGAGCATTTCTGTTTTAATAAAACTATTCTAGAAAAAAGTATAAATGCACCATCAGATAATAAAATTTTCAACATACACTTTGCACCCTGAAATCCTGTTCCTCAATACCTCTTTGATATTTGCTAATATACATTATCATGAAAGACAGTAGATCCTAGTGAAACTAAGCTAAAGAAACATGAATGTTAACATTTCAAAAACCTGGCTTGCAACTATTTAGAGGTGCCTGCCATAATAATGCTTTGTCAAACAGAAGGAGGTGTTGTTGTGTGCCTATATTTTAGCTTGGGTATATTAAGAAAAATGGATAAAATAAAACCCATATGGTAGGCTGTTTGAGAGCAAGCTTTGATTCGAAAATATCACAAACATTAGGCTAAAAATTCAGTAATCAAAGCCTAAAAGCTAATTATCCATATTAATTCACAGGTGGTTAATTAAACATACTAACCTTCTAAATGATGCAAAGTTAATGAATACATCAGCAGTAGGGTGTGTAGCACACGCAGCTTCGATGCTGCAACAATGATTTAAAACCATATATAAGTTTCATGTTACAATCATAAGTTATTAAATATATAAAAGGGCAGCATACGTTGAGAGTACTGGTATGGCAATCTCCTCTTTGCCAAAAAATAGTTTCTGAAATCCTTCGGCACCACACTACAAGAAAAAGCGATTTTTAGGACGCCGGTTAGTGTCCTGTAAAATATGTTTATTGGACCTTTAAGCTAATAGAACCAATATAAAAGTGTCCTTTAGGTAAGGGTTGTAATAGATATTTAGGACATTTATGAGCGTCCTAATAAACACCACCATTATAAAACTAACTTTTTAGTCTCATAAAACTGTTTTATTGTTTTATAACATCAAAATTGTGTCCTAACTTATCACCTAATAGGATGACTTATGGCGTTCTATTATATGTTTAACCTTCCATTCTGTTTTGAGACACATTCATGAGTTTTAAAAGATACTTTCATATGATGAAATGGTAGTGCATAAACACTTATCTTGGTACCAAAAAATGGGTCCTAATATATATGTGTGCTATTATGACTAAATTTTAGGTCATAACCTTTAGCCTAATAAACATGTTTCATTTACTAGTATTCAAAATAAAAAATGCAAACAATTAACCAGACTTAATTTTTGACAAGTAAATATAAAGATAATACTGATAAGCATGAACAAATTTCATTTCCTTTAAAATAGCATCCAAAATAAAAGTATTCCAAACTCCAACAACAGAAAAGTATAAATCATGACAAGGAAATGGTAATATTTGTGCTTTCTCGATAATATCAATCAATCCATCATCATAATCCTGGAGGCTACAATGATCAATCCATATATGATTTGAATTGCATTTGATTTGAATGGCGTCCACATCAGGTCCTCTACCACCTTCAAACTCTAAGTTGCATACAATCATATGTTCACATTCTTTCAACTTAAGGCCTTTGCCTGTGAATTTAATCCTTTGTCCCTATCCATCAATGGTTTTGTAAGATGAAACATTTAAGTATGATGCTAGTTCAATGGAACCCAAAACTTCAAAGACAATCCTGGTTCTTTTTTTTCAACATGCGGCTCAAAATGATCCAAGCCCGTCATCTACAATAGGTTCAAAGCTTTTGAAATAGCATACTTAACAAGCTTTCATATATTGCTTTTCGATATGACACTACTACAAAGAAGGGCACAGAGCCCGATTGAAAAGGGTAATAGAGCCCGATTTTTCATACGGGCTCAAAGGGGAGGGGACTCTATTAAAAAAGCAAATAGAGCCCGGTTTTTAAAACGGGCTCTATTCGTTGTTATAGAGCCTGGTTTTATATTAAAAACATGGCTCTATGTAACTAAAGAAGCAAACGCGTCACTGAAATATTTAATACGTGATGTTCTGGTTTTGAAGGGACAAAATTGATTGTTTTTCTGTGTTGTGGCTTTATATGAACGGCGTTTGACCCTGAATATCTCTGAGTCAGAGTCGTCTCTATAACATGTACTTTTAACTTCCGCATGGATATTGGATTGAGGAGCTTCATCAATCACTGAATAAGCATCATCCATTTCCTTAGCTATGTCTTTAGAACTGTTATCATCATGTGACAGTAAAAAACAAAGTATGGTTAGGTAATATCTTAATCCAAGGGTGTCGTGTCTTTACCAATTGAAGATAGAGCATTGAGTTTGAACTTACATGGGTAACAAGGATCTCAGGAACAGAATGCTTCAAATCGCAGCCCTCCTCTCGCACTGTAGATTGTATCCATCTTTAGCTAGCAGGTACAGTGTAGACAGTAGAGCCATGTCACTCCCGTTTTTAATATGACGTTGAACCTCGTTGACAATATCTATATCCTCCTCAAATATCCTGGAAACTGCCTCCATATCAAAGAGTTCATCCCTTAGAGAGAGTATAAAGTTGTTTCCAAAGGGCCAAGTCTAAGTGGCTTTAATTATGATGCAATTCTGATTATACACGGTTAATGCTTCCTATTAGAAAGATCAAAAATTAAAAAAGGGTTTGAATAACTAAATACTAAACGCCAGAAAGTAATGCTCCAATATACCATGGTGAAGGCCAACGGGATGCAAATGCTCCGATATACCATGGTGAAAGCCAAAAGGGATGCAAATAGCAGTTGCAGTTGATATACACTACATAACAATCATGTTTGCAAATACTGTAAAGAATAGTTCCATGAGAATGTTCAATACATAACATAAATATTTTATTCAGGACTACAGTAGCTATACCCTTATCAATAGCCCGGGACTTTATAGTTTGTGATCTAGGTAACTAACTATGTGATGAAATTCAAAAAACAAGCTAACACATGTCGTGAATATACTAGATGGAGGATAACAGGCTGGTTTGGTTTTTGCATGATCAAGCTGTTACTTCACCTTTTATGTGTAATTCTATTGACCTCGTAGAATATCTCATTTTATCATAAGGAGCACGTAAAAGGGTGTCGTAAGTGGTTATATCACGAGAAGGATTTTCAAATGTTATTTCATAAAAGAAACCAAATATGGAAATAAGTATTGAAAATACCCCTTAAAAGGATGTATGCATTAAGAACAGACATGCGAAACTTTCTGCCCATTTGACTCCTTGCCCTTTTAGATCAGTGAATAAGTAATACATATAAAGTCGTCACCAACACAACAACAAAATTTGAACTTCAGTGGCACAACAGAAATAGTTATATTTCACTCGAAACACTTGTACATGTGAGTCTTGTGGAGAACTTGAATAAACATTAATACTTTGTCGTTGTTCTTAATACCAAGTGACACAATCCAAATGATTGGCGAGTTACTATCATTGGCAATGCCTGATCTATATAAGCAATTATACCTCTTTTACATTTATGCATTGAATCCTATCTAAGTTTGGCTCAAAATAGGTGTTGGGGGTTACCTTCATACACAAGTTGACCAATAACAGATACAAAACTGGCACTAATCACAATCAACATTTAATCAATCTTTTATCAATTATCATAACCTTATGTGTACGTGATGGAGCTGCGATTATTATGAGATTTACCAGGTGGAGGAGGGGTATACCACTTGCATAATTTCCAACAGAAACAACATCACAATTCATAATATATTTTTTAGTGTCATAAAGCTTAAATTAACATCTCTAAATAACACCCTCTTTTATATCTTCAAATAAGCTGATAATCCTAAACATTTCTTTCTATTTAGATATTCACATAAACAGTTTTGATTAGACCGATTTCCAAACACGCCTAAACTAAGCATATAATCAAATTCACATTATCTCGATCCAAACACTCAAAACTATGAAAACACAACTGTATAAAAATCTATATCAGTAAAACCCTAACAAATAGAGTCGAGTACGATCAACAAGACTGACCTAATAGCGAGGTAACATTAAAATCTCTCCGTGAAGTCCGCCAACAACTTGTTGACAAACCCCTCAGTTTGACCAGCAAGCGCTCGCAAGCTACTATCTACATGAGAGTACGTAACCATTGATACCACTGCCATTCCTACATGTTATTAACAATTAACAATGGGTGTATATGAGCGAGTGTTTGATGTCATTTAAAGTGGGACTAGCATCTTTCTTATGTTATAGGAATTGCAAAATAGTTTCCATCTTGGGATGTTTTAGTGCTTGTTACTTTTTGAAATAAGCAACTTTGAACTGCTGATTTGAAACTGTATTTTTCATGTAGAATGTATTTCTTACATTAGGTACATACAGGTAACTTTGGGTGAGTAATATGGCGACCGGAAAAATATTCTCCCGTACGACACAATCATTGTTCTATAACTATAAGCAATTACCAACCCAGCGGATGTTTGATTTTGACTTCCTTTGTGGTGTGTAAAGTTACCCTTACAGTAACAGCCATACAAACCATTTGCTTTTACACTTTCTAATGTTTAGCTTTCGACTAATACCACGTCAACTTTTTTGTTGATTATTAAGGGAGGGAAACACCTTTTACTGGAATCATTAAATCGTGCCGAAGGATTTCAGAAACTATTTTTTGGCAAAGTGGAGATTGCCATACCAGTACTCTCAACGTATGTTGCACTTTTATATATTTAATAACTTATGATTGTAACATGAAACTTATATATGGTTTGAAATCATTGTTGCAGCATCGCTGCGAGTGCTACACACCCTACTACTCATGTATTCATTAACTTTGCATCATTTAGAAGGTCAGTAAGTTTATTTAACCACCTGTGAATTAATATGGATAATTAGCTTTTAGGCTTTGATTACTGTATTTTTAGTCTAATGTTTGTGATATTTTCGAAATATATATAGTGCGGCTGCTTCAACAAAGCTTGCTCTCAAACAGCCTACCATATGGTTTTATTTTATCCATTTTTCTTAATATACCCAAGCTAAAATATAGGCACACAGCAGCACCTCCTTTTGTTTCTTGAAGTCCAATCACGTTTGAATTTTCATCCATAATAATCAATCTAATCCGCATTTGTGTTCCCGCAATCCCCCATAACCATCACATTTATAGATATTATTTTATAATAAAATGACTAAAAACGAAAACCAGAAAACACATACCAACTCTGTTGTGTATGATGGGCCTCCATCCCATCCATAGCTTTTTCCTCACACATCTGCACCGTCTCATTCTCTTCTTCGTCTAAGACCCACGGTGCTCCAATTATTTCCCCTATTTTCTTTACATGTTCCATATTTAGCTTACATTTACTACTAACTACTTCTTCCTCGTTACCACAACCAAATCGAAAACCTCGTTTCATTCACTCTCGATATCATAATACTCTTTGTACACCTCCCCTTTTTTGTTTTCTCTAAGACCCTCCACCTAGTTTTCCTTGTCCCTTCTATAGATTTTGTAACGCTCCTCCTACCTATCTTCTTTTTTATCATTAACTATTCCCCATTCGTTTTCCCCGAAGTAAAACCCATCACAACCTCATCTTCGTCAAAATGTATTACTCCGTTTGCCCTTCACATTTTCTTTGACCTTACCAATGTATGTAAAAACATAAGATACTTTAGTTTTCATTTATGCATTAAGTGTCATATTATAAGATAACTAGCATACTAGTACAAAACTCGTTTTGTTAGGACCTACGCACAAGTGTCCATATACGTTAAATAAAATGAATATCGAATAAGCCACACGTAAAATTATTTATTATATGACTTTTGTGTCAAGTGTCCTATTATATTTAATCATAATAAAACCCCCAATGCAAAAGCGTCCTCTAAGATGCATGTAATAGGACACACATATTGAGTGTCGCATAAAGTTCTATTTTAATAAGACCATAAGAAATAAAAGTCCTATAAACTTACTGACCTTCTAAATGATGCAAAGTTAATGAATACAACAGCAGTAGGGTGTGTATCACACGCAGCTTCGATGCTGCAACAATGATTTAAAACCATATATAAGTTTCATGTTACAATCATAAGTTATTAAATATATAAAACGGCAGCATACGTTGAGAGTACTAGTATGGCAATCTCCTCTTTGCCAAAAAGTAGTTTCTGAAATCCTTCGGCACGATTTAATGATCTGCTCCGAGAAAACTTCAACCATTGTCGGACAATCACTTAAGCTAAATTGATGTGTCAAGATAAAGGTCTTAGCTAGGGAGTAAAAACACCATACTTATGTTCTTGGTGTTTTATGGAGGGTTATGCATACTATATTATACTTTCCATGAGGTTTTTAGAATGTTTATGCTCATTGTTACCATTGATATGTTTACTACATTTTTGAGTAATGTTTTACAAGATACATGTTTCATTGGAGATTAATTTTATTGTAAGTAGAAAAACATATCAAGTTTATGAATACTTCTCGAAAGAATGGATTTTAATCACATACCTTATTCTAAGTTGCTTATTTATGATCATTTAACATATTTTGAAATTGATTAATCTATTATTTTAAAAGATACATCCCCTTAATTTAATTGGGTTGTATCCATTAAAGGCTTAAGCAACTGCAAGTTATATTCAAGACATGTATACACAATCGTTCCATATCCAAGTTATTTCACAGTTAATGCAATCGTTCAGGTATTCAATATGAAGATCAAAGGGTGCTATTCATAATGAGTGTGGAAGTGTTCTATGCATTCCATCTTCCATCTGTTACACAACCTCCTTTGTTCACCATCTGGGTGAATATATGTTTTGATTAGAGGTGTGTTTTTGGTTTTTGATCATTCACAATTATTTTTAATCTTCAAAATACATATATTCATATAAGAATCATAACAACCATAATTCCTAAAATCATAAGGAAATTGAATTTTGATTTCATACTTCAAATTGTCTTAACAATCAAAAACACTGAATAAATTTTGAACAATCATAAAGCATTAAGATTTTAATAGATGATTAATATCCTAATGCTAAGGAAGTACCCATCTATTTTTATATGAAAATTCTTATAAAGTTCAATGACTTTTGGTTATGTAGGTGTTAAAGAGGGTGGAAACAGCGAAGTGGCATTGGAGGATTTGGAGATGTGACATGACCTAGATTGTTATAAAGGCAAGTCAACTGCAATTTTTTGGTTCAATCAATTAAGTCTAATATCTTAGGGGGTGTTTGGATCTCAATAAATGGTTATTGCAATCATAAGATTTTTGATATATATGTATAAGCAGATTCAGCAGGTGTTACACAAGGTTAGTTTTTCATCCCATTCTACTTCAATTTCGCTTCCTACAATGAGCTTCCAGCAAGAGAAAATGTTAGGAATGCAATACTTACATGTATGGATATAATCATTAATAAACTGCTTAGTATTATAGTTACTCACAGATGTATCCCTATAACGACTGACTATGTCGGCCGCATACAAACACTCAATAGGATCCACACATCGGGTGATGCTACTACAAATCGCATCCGTCAAAGAACAATCGATATTCAGAATCTAAGGTATCCTCTCCTGTAAAAAAATCAGTACAATGATGACTTAAATTATATGTCTTTAACAAATGTAATACATTTGACAGTGACAATATCATTGGCCTCTCACTTTGGCATGAGATGCCGACAAAATTCAACGTACAACAATACAAAACCATTGAAAAGCCAGTTGTGATAGCCGTTAGTTCATGTTGGGTAACACGATACAATGGTATGATACTTTTACTGAAAACACATATGCAACACCTGTTTGTAAGACACACTTGTGATATTTATGTATGATACTAAATCTAATAGATTACTTCACATACACAAGCTAGTTGTTAGGAACATCAGCTACACATTGGTATCTCAATCCAAATATACCAGAAACTTACAAAAAAGGCATCTCAAAGTATCACAATCCTAGGCTAATATACCCAATAAGAATACATACATACATACTGACAAACATATACGAAATACGCAGGTATGAACAAGTAACTCATACAAAACCAATCTTAAATATTGACAATGGATAATAGTTGATCGAAAAAGTCCGCACTGGCACCCACTCATTCAGTGGAGGTTTATTTTAGTTCACTAGATGATGACAAGTCAGTTTCTGCTTCTGCTGGAATCCAGGTAACTCTTAATGTCACTATATACATAATGATGATAGGTTGATGTGGGTTTTGCTTTATCTTTAAAGGGTCAAACAATATCCATTTCCATCACTACCATAGACTGCATTCTCTAAATCAACTATAGAATGAGTCCTACACAAACTCATGAGTCATTAAACTTAAGAAATATAGCAGTAAACCAAGTAGGATTTGCTAACAGTCTAGACTATGGATCAACATTCTTGATTAACTGCAAGTTTTACATGTAGACTCATTCTACATGTTAGTTACCTTAAATAACTTTAGTGTTTGTTACCTTTCACTAGTAGCTACAATCATATGAGTAGCTTAAATAACTTTTTAAATGGTTAGTTACTTTTCAAATATGTTTGGAGAATCAACATCACAATCATAGTTGACAAATATGTAAATCATGATATGTGAATCCTGAGATATTTTATTCAATAAACTGAGAGCTGTCTTGAGTATGAAACTCGCCTGAAGCACATTTTCCATCATATGGAGAATGAGCTAGTTTTTGCGAATTTTCAAAGGTAAAACACGTAGCTCATTTCCACCAATTAGTTAAACATTGTTCAAGATTGGCAAAATATTAGTAGTACTCATATGACCCATTGGCTTCTTTCATATAACTTTTGATATATCACATTCTACATTCCCTTAAATAGGTGCAAGAAAATCCCCTAAAATACACAGATCCGTCTCAAGGTTACGATTCCTTAGACATTATTTTACACACATTTTTATACCATATTTTATAAACGATTTTTATACACACATATTTACACAATTTTTCATCAAATGTTTTTTATACACGAATTTTTACACACATTTTAATACACGTTTTTATACACATTTTTAAACACATATTTTTATACACACATAGAAAATGTGAAATAGACATATATGAGATACATATATGTAATATGGGTTACATGTGTATTAAACAAACTTAACTATACATATTTTGAAATATACCTATATCCTTATTTCATATTTTCTTGTCTCAGCGATATGTCGAACTCGGATGAATTGAGACACGCCGATAACTCCACCCTGATACCTCCCAGACTCCTCAACACACTCCCCCAGGTGTATCATAGGAGACGTCTTACTCTCGGATTACTTATTTTGCCATCCGTATTACCATTTTCCCCAACTATCAAACGTACCGCTCGTATATCTGTCTTACCCATTGAACCAAACCTTGCTGAACGTGCCAAAATTTCTGCTATTAACCTTGATGATTATCAAGTTGATCCTGTTACTCCACCACCCTCACCTTCATCCCCATTCTCGATGGCTGCTTACTAGCGGATGATTGCTGAAACGGACCCCACCCGGAGAGAAGAAGCTCTAACTGCCTACAGGACAGAAACTGGTCAGAATCCGGTGCCTGTTCCAGAGACAGCCTTGACCGTATGCACGATGCGGCTTAAAGGACAGTTGCATACCATTCTCGAGGACATGGACCGTTAACCAAATGCCTGTTTGGAGGAGTTAGAAGCCTTCCTGACACTGTGGGATGTGAAGCCCTGAGTTGAGGAAAGTTCGTTGGAGACGCTATTTGTGGACGAACTGATTACTCAGCTTAGAAAAGTGTGTGAGGATGCAGAGGATCGTGCTAGTAATGCTCAGGAGGAAGCACGACAGAAGAGGAATGAGGCACTCGAGGAAGTGGTCCAGTGAATCTACCATAACAACTAGTTTTATGTCTGTCTTTTGTACAACCACTAAGCTATGGGTTTGTCACGGCTAGTGAACTCTTGTATCCCCTTACTCTTCGGAATGAGTATTGTGTTTGCGAATAATAACAATATTGATTTCAAAAGACATGCCATTTGTAGTACCGTGACTATCTTTACGCATATAATTTTCGTACATGTCATAACTGTCATTTCCATTGTCCCTCTTATAGAAAATGGCACCCGGACGATGCCCAACTGTCCGCCGGAACCCTCCAGTCAACCGTTCGACCAACCGAAACAACGTGGACATCAACAGTGGCATTGACACTCAGATGCTCGACCAGCTCATTGCCACAAGAGTAGCTGAAGCACTCGCAGCTGCCGCTGTGACTCATGCTGCAAGCACTCAAGAAGAGACCAACCTAGGGTCCAACTCTTCCCAGAATAAGGCATGCAACTACAAGGAATTCCGTGCAGTCATGCATGAAAACTTCTGTGGTACTGAAGGTGCTGTAGGCTTAACCCGATGGTTTGAGAAACTAGAATCTCAGTTCGGGATAAGCAACGTTGCTGAAGGTGACAGAGTTAAATTTGCTTCTAGCACACTGCTAGATGGTGCTTTAACTTGGTGGAACGTGTATGTTCGTTCTGTTACTCTCGATACCGCTCATGCAACACCTTGGAGTGATTTCAAGGCTATGTTCATCCGGAAGTACTGTCCTCGAAATGAAGTCAAGCAAATGGAAAACGAACTGTGGAATTTAAAAGTGAAAGGCACAAACCTTACCGCCTACAATCAACGCTTCCAAGAACTCATCCTCTTATGTCCTGAAATGGTACCCAACACCGACCGGTTGTTGGAACGTTACATTGAAGGTCTACCTTTGAACATCAAGGGTAATGTAACCTCGTCCAAACCAGTAGATTTGCATGAAGCAATTGAAATGGCTCAAGGACTGATGTACCAAGTAGTACAGGAACTAGGAGAAAACTCTGGTCGGAAATGGAACGGAAACCACTACAACAACAACAACCCCGACACCATTAGTAATCTCAATCCGAACAAACATCCAGAGACAGCAAGGGTGTTTACAGCTAGGCAAGGTTCTTACGTTGGCAAATTACCTTATTACGGGAAGTGTGGACGACACCACACTGACGTATGCCCTCCTACTTGTCACAACTGTGGAAGGGCAGGACATAAGGTCAAAGACTGCCGAGCCCAACCCCGTCCCGCAAGCCAAAGAGGACTCGGAAGCCAAGGAGGATAGGGAATTGATGTTACTTGCTTCGGATGTGGCAAAAAGGGACACTACAAAAACAAGTGTCCGAATAATGGAAGTCAAGGCCGTGGAAACCAAATTCGAGGCAACCAACAAAATCCTCGGAACAATTAGAGGCAAAATCAAGGAAACCCTAAAGGAAAAAACCAAGCATCAACCAGCACTCAAGGAGGACGCAGTGAACCTGGCAGAGTATACTGCCTATGTGCTGAAGCTGCGGTGAAAGATAACAACATGGTGAATGGTACGTTCTGATCAATAATGTTTATGATTCGGTGCTATTTGATACTGGTGCGGATAGAAGCTTTGTGTCATATGCTTTCAGTAAATATATAGACATCCCTCCTACAACCCTAGATACTAAATATAGTGTGGAGCTAGCCAACAGAAATTCGCTAACCACAAATACTATTTTAAGAGGGTGTACTCTTAACTTGTAAAATTACCTATTCAAAATCGACTTACTCCCTATAGAACTAGGAAGTTTTGACGTCGTCGTAGGAATGGATTGGATGGCTGCGCATCGCGCAGAGGTTGTGTGTTATGAGAAGTACATTCGTGTTCCGTATGGAAATGATATGCTGATCGTACAAGGCGAGAGTAGCAGAGTTAAAAATTAGTCCAGACTAGAAGTCATCTCGAGCATCAGGATGCAAGGGTACATCGACAAAGGATGTCAAGTGTTCTTAGTTCAAATGATGAAGAAAGAGGAAACTGAGGCATCCGAAAAACAAATAGAAGGCATGCCTGTTGTCAGAGACTTTATGGAAGTATTTCCTGAAGATTTGCCAGGATTACCCCTGACTCGCCAAGTAGAATTTCACATTGAGTTAATACCTAGAGCTGCACCTGTTGCACGCGCACCCTACCGTCTTATAAGACCAAGTTCCTCTCTGTGGGGAGCACCAATCTTATTTGTCAAAAAGAAAGATGGATCTTTCCGAATGTGTATCGATTATCGTGAGTTGAACAAACTTACAATGAAAAATCGTTATCCCTTACCAAGGATCGATGATTTATTCGACCAGTTGCAAGGATCCAACATCTACTCGAAAATTGACTTAAGGTTAGGTTATCATCAGTTAAGGGTTAGAGAAGAAGATATTCCTAAGACTGCTTTCAAAACCCGATACGGACACTACGAGTTCCAAGTTATGCCTTTTGGTTTGACCAACGCACTTGCGGTATTCATGGACCTCATGAACCGTGTGTGCAAACCATACTTGGATAAGTTTGTAATTGTGTTCATCAACGATATTCTCATATACTCCCGCAATAAGAAAGAACACAAGGAACACCTAAAAACTATTCTGGAGTTGCTGAAGAAGGAAGAACTGTATGCCAAATTTTCCATGTGCGAATTTTGGATCCATACGGTGAAGTTCCTTGGACACGTGATCGATAGCAGTGGTATTCACGTAGACCCAACTAAGATTGAGGCTGTTAAGAATTAGGCATCTCCAACCACTCCTACAGAGATTCGCCAGTTCTTAGGTCTTGCAGGCTACTATAGGAGATTCATCGAAGGATTCTCCAAAATAGCTAAGCCTATGACGGAGCTAACGCAGAAGGATAGAAAGTTTGATTAGGGTGAAGAGCAAGAGACAGCTTTACAACTATTGAAGCAGAAGCTATGTGATGCACCTATTCTGGCACTACCAGAAGGAAGTGATGATTTTGTGGTGTATTGTGATGCATCTATAAAAGGGTTAGGTGCCGTATTGATGCGAAGGATGAAGGTTATTGCATACGCTTCTAGGCAACTGAAAGTTCACGAGAAGAACTACACCACTCATGATCTAGAGTTAGGAGCGGTAGTGTTCGCCCTAAAGATCTGGAGACACTATTTGTATGGCACAAAATGTGTTGTGTTCACTAATCATAAAAGCCTACAACATATCTTAAACCAAAAAGAACTCAATATGAGGCAACGCCGATGGATAGAGCTCCTAAGTGATTATGATTACTAAATTCGTTACCACCCGGGGAAAGCAAATGTTGTAGCAGACGCTTTGGGTCGGAAAGAAAAGTTCAAACCGCTACGAGTAAAAGCTCTGGTTATGACCATTGGCTTAGACCTTCCGTCATGAATCCTTGAGGTACAGAAGGAAGCTGTTAAGGTTGAAAACATTAAAGCAGAAGATATTGGTGGCATGCTAAAGAAGTTAGAAACCCATGTTAATGGAACATTATGTTTGGATAATAGAAGTTGGCTACCGTGTTATGGTGACACAAGATCTTTGATTATGCACGAGTCGCATAAGTCAAAGTATTTTATTCATCCAGGATCCGACAAGATGTACCATGACATGAAGATGTTATATTGGTGGCCAAACATGAAGGCTGACATCGTCACATATGTTAGCAAATGCCTGACTTATGCCAAGGTCAAGGCTGAACATCAGAGGCCCTATGGTTTATTGGTCCAACCCGATATAATAGATTGGAAGTGGGAGAAGATAACAATGGATTTCATCACCAAGCTACCCAAAATAGCAGCAGGATTCGATTCGATTTGGGTCATTGTTGATCGTCCTACCAAGTTTGCGCACTTTTTGCCAATGAGGGAGACGGATTCGATAGAAAAATTGACGAGGCTATACATGAAGGAGATAGTAGAAAGACATGGAATACCGGTGTTAATCATTTCCGATCATGATAGTCATTTCACTTCGAGAGTTTGGCAATCCTTGCATAAAGTATTGGGTACGCAGTTGAATCTGAGTACTGCTTATCACCCTCAGACCGATGGTCAGAGTGAGAGAACCATTCAAACATTAGAGGAGATGCTAAGAGCTTGCGTAATTGACTTCAGGAATAGTTGGGATAGACATCTACCCTTGGTAGAATTCTCGTACAATAATAGTTATCACACAAGCATTAAAGCTACACCATTCGAAGCACTTTACGGTAGGAAGTATCGTTTGCCTGTTTGTTAGGCTGAAGTTGGAGAAGCACAACTCACCAGACCAGAGATTATTCACGAGACTACGGAAAATATT
This sequence comes from Tanacetum coccineum, assembly GCA_026074375.1. NCBI lineage: Eukaryota > Viridiplantae > Streptophyta > Magnoliopsida > Asterales > Asteraceae > Tanacetum > Tanacetum coccineum. The sequence continues at coordinate 79,577 of BQNB010004268.1, forward strand.
TTCAAGATTAGGAATCGCATGCAGGCTGCACGTGATCGAAAAAAGAGCTATGCTGACAAGAGGCGTAGGCCCCTTGAATTTGAAGTTGGAGATAAGGTTATGCTCAAGGTCGCGCCCTGGAAGGGTGTAATTCGATTTGGAAAACGTGGAAAGTTAAACCCTCGATATATTGGACCCTTCCGAATCATAGAAAGGATTGGTCCAGTAGCTTACCGATTGGAATTACCTCAAGAGCTTAGTCGAGTACACAATGTGTTTCACGTCTGCAACTTAAAGAAATGCTTGTCCGATGACACACTCGTTATTCCTTTAGAGGAAATTCAACTCGACGACAAACTCAATTTCGTTGAAGAACCCGTAGAGATTATGGACCGCGAGGTCAAGCAACTCAAACGAAGCCGTATACCTATCGTTAAAGTCCGTTGGAACTACACTTGGGAACGCGGAGACCAGTTTAGGGAGAAATACCCTCATATATTCACGAACTCGCAATCTACTACAACGTCTTGATTTTAGGACGAAATCGCATAACATGGGGCGGATGTAGCACCTCGGAAAAATTTAGAACTCCTTTTCATTTTATGTAAGAGTATGTACCACAAGCAATTTCAAATTTGCCGTTACTTTCCAATAAAAAGTTATCCTTCAAACGACATACAATGTTTTACGCTATTGAGAGTTTTAAATAGCGTGTATAAATATCGATTTTGCTTCGAGATCTAGAAAGGGTTAAAAAAAACAAAATTTAGAAAATGCGTAAAATAGAATCATATGTTCCGCCCTGTGAAAAAAGTCACACGCCTATATTATTTTGTGAACCCGTCCATACTTCAATGAAGAATATATATATATATATATATATATATATATATATATATATATATAATATATATATATTTAAAATATATAATACACATGGACGATATTTAATATCTCCTAAATAAATATTGTATCTTGACATTCATCACCTCAGAACAGTAATACAAAAATGAATACGACGAGCAATCAATGGTGAAATCAAATAGGCAAACCAACATCATCATTTTTATTCCTTAATTTAAATGGCCTACACATTTCGTTCATTCAAAATCTTCACATGCCTATATCTTTTCTCCTGCAAACTTCATTTCACAAATAGGGAGATTTACTATTAATAGTTATACTATACAAATATGCTTAATAGTAAGTGAATAATAAACATTCACGGGAAGTTTGAAAGTTTTCAGTAAATGCATGAATTTGTAGTATAAATAGACACCATTCTTTTCACTTCTAGTAGCACCCTCACACACAAGATCAAACAAAAGAAGTAAGGTTCGAGTAGAGTTTTAGTTAGTGAACGTTGGGTTTAAAGGGTAGTATTAACCAAGGGTTGGTTCGAGCTTCCTTACTACCGTCATCCTTCCACATTGCCTAGCAAAACCTGGACCTTCGTAAGTTATTCTTGTAGCTCCGTATTTGTCATACATGACTTTCATTTTGTAGTATCACACGACATGCATGGTGCGGCCCATGCATGGTCCTCGTGAACGTACGCATGTCAAAATTTTGTCATGCTACGCGTAAAAATTTAATACGTAAACCATGGACATAAAACTGGGCCGAACAAGGTATTATGCGACCATTTTAAAATGAGTAAAACTTAACACATGTCTCGTGATTATAAAACGTTGGCACTAGGGACGAGTAGGACTGAGACATACGTGCTAAATACTTGTATTATGACTGAGACCAAACCCGACCGTGACCACCAACGCGACGGGTAACGAGGAGCCACTACCTTAACGAGGTTGTGCCTCGTCATTGGCTGCTCCACAGCGGGCAAGGCGGCTGCTCCACGAATAGCAACCCACCCCAAACCTTTTCGCATTCGAGCAACTCATGCGTGCGAGACAGTTGGTTGCTGCCACTGTTGCCGGCGCTTGCGTTGGCGTGCGACGGTGGCTTGCTGCTACTATTGCTGCCGCAAAGTGGTAGGTGGCGAAGGCTGGTGTTTCATTCAACCGCTGCGTGCCTATATCATTTTCAACGCACCCTTTTTGTGCTATTACGTCCGACCTACCAACGCACCCCCTTGGTGTTGATTGAGCTCAAACAGTGGACGCACCCTTTTATGGTGCGGCCTACTCGACCCAAACATGCTTGTTGTGCGGTTGCGATTTACCTCTATGCACCAAATGGTTCGAACCATGGGAACCGAATAACTTTGCCAAGGTAGTAGTATTTTGGTGTCACACCATTTTACTATGTTGGTAACACTTATGCATGAGAGTTAAAGGCTAGAGCAACAAACATATTTATAGTAGCATGGAATAGCTAGCATAGTTACATAAACTAGGAACCAAGAAAAGAAAACATGGTGACATATAATAGCATGCATGCATTCCTGGTATTGTCATTCTAGTAGGGTAAGAAATAGTGTAATATGTTTTCCCACTTGCTTATATTATACAAATAAAAGTCATACTACATTGCGTAGAGTATATTTTTAAAAGAGGAAAATAAACTTGTTTTGTATTATATAATATTGTTGACACTAAAAATTTAACTAAATTCTATTAGAGTTTAAAAAGATGATTTAAAAGTCATATGATTTAAATCGTAAACGTTGAAATGTGAGAATATTACATACAATAAAAACTTTACAAAGCATTATTTAGACAATATCACATGAACTGCAACATATAAAATAAGATATTACACGAAAACTTAAGGTGACGACTAAAGTAGGTAATAAAGCGAGATAAAATATATATAATATATATATATATATATACATATATATAATATATCTACTATATATATATATATATATATATATATATATAATATAAACTCGAAATTGTAAATAAATAGTATTTTCTTTTTTTTGTTACAATGTGATCATATGATTATAAGTTATAGCACATAGTTTCATCAAATTAAGTATAAATACTTAGATGTGCGTAGTCGTGTATCATCCCTAGAGCCAACGGTCTAATCAACGATATGAGAACATAAAGCGATATTTTATCATTGGACAAATAAATTGGATAATTCATACATTGAGTTCTTAGAATGTACACTCAGATTTATCGAAATTACTTAGGTGTTGATCGAGTCACTATTTGACGTGCATAGATCCATTATAAGTTCAAAGCGATTAATTGACAAGGTAAGTTTTCATAGCCCATACTCTACTGTTTTAGACCATCTTTTGGGGTGAGAACATTGCTTATTTCAAACGTGTGAATACAAGTGCAATTACTCATTACTGATTGGTCTAAGTCCCGATCTAACCCAAGTTGTTATTTGCCCGATTTATCATGAACCGTTAATTACTTGTAAGCGCGAATGTTATGGATAGATCTATCGGGATTGACGTCCCTGTTTGTCTTGGACTGACATTAGTCAAGCAAACACAGTTTCATTTGAGTCAGATTACGGGTGTCCCGGGTTAGACACCTGCAAGGGCATTCATTATAGTTGGTATATGTTAACGCTTCGGTGTCATGAGCTTAGACAATAGTAATGCAATTTATATGATTTTGTATCTGTTATATTGTCATATGTGGGTGAAATCTTGTGATTCATGAACACTACATTTTCTACTTAAACAAACCTATGAACTCACCAACTTTATGTTGACACTTTAGCAATGTTTTTCTCAGGTATTAAGAACGAAGATGCTATGTGAAGTCTCATGCATTGCAGTCATTTCCAGTTATTAAAGATCATTTGTACTATTTAAAAACGATGTTGTATTGTCTATTTTTATGCTTCCGCCTAATGTTTAAACAATTTATTATTTCCTAATACAAATGATCATTTTTCTTAAAACGTCTCATATAGAGGTCGTTCTGTATTGCTTAGAAGTATGATAATCATGAAGTCACACGCCCTCGGTTGCCATTATACTTTAATATTTTGGGGGTGTGACACCTTGTTAGGTGGGACGTGGGTGACGTGGTCTTTTTGTGGCCTTTTATATTTTGACTGATTTGACTGGTTAGTCCAACTACTCAATTGTCATCACTATCTTTTACCTTTCGTCCTGATCATTGACTCGGAGGTCATAGCCACGTGTGTGTATCTGGAGGAATCTTGTATTTATTACACCGAGGGTATAAATACTCGGTGTGGTTTTCACTATTTCCTTTTTCATCTTCTCGAATTATAATCGTCATTGTTAAAAAATTCTTCAAGCTTTTCCAATTTGTACCCTTCGTGCCCTATTTCAAAGAACTTTAGTCTTTCAGGTTAGGCCCTAATTCTTGCTTACTTTTTATCATGGGCAATATTACAGATATAAAGTCAGTTCTTACTCTAAAAGCTCTAAAAAAAATTTGCGAAACGTTTCATATTCCTGATGAGGTTCATCCATAGTAACCAGCCCTAACCAAACAGTTCATGAAATGCTTACTAGCAAAATAGGTGTATATAATAGATTCTTCGAGTATGCCAATTTTCGATTATCACTTTCCACTTTTTTGTTAACGTGCTCAGACACTATCATATCCATATTTCCCAACTATCCGTTATTGGTGCAGCCAAAGTGTCTCATTTTGTGATCCTTTGCCGTTTTCATGGCTTTGAGCCAACGGTTGGGTTATTCCGTTGTTTTTATGTGAACTTTAAAAACAAAGGCTGGATGTCGTTCAATAAGCGTCAGGGAAATGACACCGTTTGTTACACCAAACTCTTAGACTCATTGAAAAGCTGGAACGATCATTTCTTTTGGGTCGACGCTTTTGCTTTTCCTGCCTCCTTTTCGTGGAATACTAGCAAAAGTGTGTCGAAGGACCCTTTCCTAAAGTCTTCTAAATTTAACGCGGAGCATTATGCTACCCTTGTTGCTATCCAGCTCCGTTCCATAAGTATCCAGAACCTTTCCTTTGATTAGTAGGAATTAGTCGTAACTATACCTTGGACGAAGATACTTATCCCCAGTTTCTGCGTGAAAATGGTGAGGGTGGGTGCTTATGATTATGTTTTATTTTTGTTTTGCCTTTTGATCATTTTTGCTAACCGTCTTATTCTTTTCGTGTAGAAATAGATTTGCTCTCCTTCATCCAAACTACCGATCCTACAAAGGTGAGGGTTGGTGAGAGGCAGCGTGATAAAGATGAACCAAGGTTGTTAGATACTACTGTGGGATATGTTGTTCCACTGCTACCAATTGCTCCTGCTCGTGCTGAAAGCGAGCTAGATGCAAGTGTTGACAAGCTCTTTGATAAAGGTGGTAATGGTAACCAAGCGGAGCAGGGTGATTCTGCGAGTGGTGGGCATGGTGTTGGTATCCGATTAGTTAGTGAGGATGCGAAGACTGTTGTTGAAGACGCAGCTCCTATGCAACCAAGGCATAAAAAAAATAAAAACAATTGTTTTTTATGCTGGTGGACCTTCACATCCTCCCAAAAAGTTGAGGGGGATCATGGAACCCTGAGTGGGGGCCTCCATAGGTGGTAAGTCCAGGTTTGCGGTTCAGCGGTTGCTTGCTAGAGCCGTGCAGAATGCTAAGGTTAGGGGTGAGCCTATTCCAACCTTGCCCTTTGTCACGTCCTCTGTTTTTGCCACGCCAGAACGTGAAGATGAAGCTCATACTGCCTCCGCAACCAGACTTAACCTTTGAACCATCAGTGCTCCGCCAAGGTTCGTTATCTCTTCAGATTCTTCTCATCATTCTCGTGCTAATATTGCAGAAGCTGAAGTTGATTCTTTATCCAGGCCTTCCGTTCCGTTGATGACAGTGGCCACTACTATTACTTCCACAGTTGATCCTGCTACAACCGTTAAAGAAAAATTTGTTGAGTCTTTTGTTTTTTGTGGTGATTCTTCTGGTGGTGGGGCTGATCACACCGCAGGTGGTTTTTCTGACCTTACTGGCAGTGACTTCATTGTTGGTGGTATCCGCATTGTTATTAGCCCTGACACAGATCTTCAGAAAGTATATGCACCCCAATGGAGCGTAACCAATGGTTCTCGCCTAGATGACAGTCGTACTTGCCGTGAAATGGTGGATGAATTTGCTCTTTCTAAGTTCTTTGCGTCAATTCGTGGTATGGAACATGACCAACTTTTCACGAAGTTTAATGTAGGGGCTACTCGCCAAATGTCTCTTAGTGCTGAAGTAAGGATGCGTGCTGACTATAACATTAGAGAGAGAAAGAGATTGAATTCTGTTGTGGAGGAGAAAAATTCATTGCTGATGGCCAGGGATGAAGAAGTTAAAAGTCTCAAGGCATAGTTGCTAGTGAAGGAGGCGGAAGCTGCGGAGGCCGTCCATCTCCGTGTCGAAGCCTCTAAATTCGAAGTTGTTGAGGAATCTCTTCGTGATGAAGAGAAGGTTCTGAAAGAGCAAAATGCCGCTTTAGAACAAGAGAAAACTAATCTGAGTGTGAAAGTGGCCGATCTTGCTACTTCAACTAAGGTTAGGGAGCAAGAAGTTGCTGACTTGGATGCTCAGGTTACCTTTGCCAAGTCTTAGAGTGACAATTTTATGGATCGGGTACGTACTTGTGCATTTAAGCTCTCTCCTCCTCTTTTCTCCTTTTTTATATATATCTCTAAAATGTTTCTTCATAATTACAGGTGCATGAACTGGAGGCTTCCTCTACTGGGCTTCAGGAGAAAGTTACGGCGTATGAGGGTTTTATTGACCAGCTTAAGAAGTTCCAAGATGAAAAGATGAAGGAGGTGAATGAGAAGTTTGATAAGCTATGTGCTGATTTTGTTGAGATGGCCATTCATCTTGAGGAGAAATTCTATCCGCGTCTCTTGACTACCATTTTCGGGCGTCGGTGGCTACTTACCCACGGCATGGAACTTGACATTGCCAAATGTTTGAACTCTACTGAATATCTCTCCACTCTCGGAGCGGCGATTGGTAAGGCCGTTGAGAAAGGTATGCAGGAAGGGCTCTCTGCTGGAATTACCTACGGTGCGGAGGGTAGGAAATTGACCAAAGTTGCTGCATATAACCCGTCTGCGGAAGCTGATTATCTATCTGCCTTGCAACGCCTTCAGAGTGTTAATTTTTCCTTAATTGCGGAGTTAAGAGCCAACAAAGATGCTAGTATTGACACAATAACGAACCATCTTCGTCTGGAGGACACTCTTGTTGAAAGATTAGGTTTTACTGAGTCGCAGCCTCATGTTAATCAGCTGATGGTTCCTATCCATCATTCTCCGGATCAACGTGTCATTGGTGCTTCTGCTTTATCACTTTCATTAGATGTTTCCAGTTCTTCGGAAGATCAAAGAAAATATTGCCAATTATGTGTCAGCTCTTCGTGGTGTCTTTGTTCCCTTATCTGAGCCCTTGTCTGTTGTGGCTTTGGAAGGTATGGAAGGTACTTCCGGTGGTGCTCCTAGTACCGCTGATACTACCACTGCTCTATCTATTGTTGTTGCTTCTACCGGTATCGTTAGGCCTATTTCCATATATGACTATGAGGTTACCGATGCGGACGATCAGACAACTGCGGATAGGAATGTTGCTGATAAGGATGCTAACCCTTTCCCCAGTATTGATGACGCGGAGTTGAATGTTTCGGAATGACTCTTCTTGTTATTTTAGTAAGGTAGTTTGTCGTGACTGTGTGTGGTCTTTTTGTTACGGCTTTTTGTATGTATACAATATTTCTAACAGTTTTTATCCGTTAGGTACCGCGGTCATTTGTGACCTTTTTGTTGCGGTGAAATGTACTTGTACAATGTTTTATTGCTTAATATGCTTCCGCTATCGTTTTAACACCATGGAGATATGTTTGTCTTGATAGTCTTTGTTTGAATATTGTTGGGTTATTCTCCTTATACTGGGTTTGCAATACCTCTTATGTAAACTTGAGTTAATTTTGAGGTCACTCACCCTTTTGTTATACGGAATAACGTTTGGTTGGGTCGTACCCTATTGCGTGCGCGTCTTAATCACATAAAAAGGATGACTTTACAAGATACACTACTACAAAAACGGCTATAAACACCCCCAAATAGAGACCGGTTATGTAAAAACCTATTCCTATGATCAAAAACTAGTGGGAATGGAACGAATTGGGATTGGTTTTGTTGAAAAAACAAGTTTTCATAATACAAAACGCATAAACACTGGTTATGCGCGTGAAAACCAGTCTTTTAACATAATTAAAGACATCGGTGTGTAAGTAACAATATGTCTCTTTGTATTTATGTTATAGACACTCTTTTTTTAAGTAACAACCAGTGTGATTACTCTCTATTTTGAACTTCCATCCCTAAACGACTCTACACCTCTTTCACACCTAAATTCCGAAAATAATGAGCAGATAATTATTATAAATCACCATAAATGCTCTTAGCATAAGCATAGCCATCACAATTTCGCAAATGCAAAAAAAGAAAAAAAGAAATCCCAATAAAATCACAATTGCCAAAATAAAGTAATTTGATAAAACTTTCATTTTTGTGCTATTTGGATGATGTATCATTTTGTACATTCATCTACCGTATATTTGAAGTACATTTCATATGCGTTAATTATAATACTCGTTCGATACTAATTTAACATAAGTTGTATTCATATTTTCCTCAATTTGAAACTAATTTTTTGAATTGGATAACATTGTTAGAGGTTATCATCAGAAAAAATATTTACAGCTAAGAAAACAAAAACTTACATAACAAACATCCCTATGGTTTAGACATATTTTTCTCATACATTTTCAATAACCTGTTAAGTTGTTAGACTTTGGATATGATTAAAAGTATAAGGACTTTAATTGTATAATTCAATTCATTTTTAATTATTATATATTATATAAACTATACAAAAGGTAGACGCCCCGACCAAGGGAATTTAATGCCAACTGAGCCAACCCGATCCAACCCTCCACCCATTTGACTTATTTTATTATTTTCCGACCCGATAATAATTAGCCTCTTCTTCACATATGTGTCGTCATTAAACAATTTATAGATCCATATGGATTACACCTATTTCCCTAAACACCACATCATCACTCTAGCTAGAGGTGGCAATTTGAGACCCATGGGTTGAAGTTGGGTCTAATTGGTTAAATATTTTGAAGGGATGTGTCTTTCTTAAATTTATAGATGGGTCTAGCATTTTTTTAATAGTATAGATGGGTCTAGTTGGTTAAATATTTTTTAAAGAATAGGTCTAGTTGGTTAAATATTTTTAAATGATGGGTCTAGTTGAGTCTCCCTTAATATTTAAATATAGGTCTAGTTGAGTCTAGCATTTCTCCTTTAATATTATAGATGAGTCTCTCAAGAGGATTAAACGAGTCCACAGATCAAAAGCTTTTTTATACGTTTTCATTCGTGTTCATCTATTTTTATCTATTTTTATATGTTTTGCAATTTTTTTACATTTTCATCCCTTTTTTAACGTTATTATTCGATTTTCTTCGTTTTTGACTGATTTCGACCGTTTTTGACCGTTTAGACCGATTTCCACCCATTTCAACCGCTTTCGACTCATTTTGACCGATTTCGACTGTTTTCGACCGTTTTCGATCGATTTCAACCGTTTTCGACCGATTTCGACAATTTTCAACCGATTTCCACAGTTTTTGACCGAATCCCATAGTTTTCGACCGTTTTTGACCATTTTCGACTGATTTCTACAGTTTCGATCGATTTTGATCGATTTCAACCCATTTCGATCGTTTTTGACCATTTTTGACTGTTTTCGACCGATTTAAACCGCTTTTGACCGATTTCGATTGATTTTTGGACTAATTTTGACCGTTTTCAACCGATTTCGACTGTTTTTGACCGTTTTTGATCGATTTCGACTGGATTTGACCGATTTTGACCGATCTCTATAGTTTTCTATCGATTTCCATAGTTTTCGACCGATTTTTAGACTTTTCAACCGATTTTGATCCTTTTCTACCGATTTTGATCGTTTTCGACTGTTTCTGACTGATTTCGACTGCTCTTGACCGAGTTTGACCGATATTGACTATTTTCGGCCGATTTTGACCATTTTCGACCGATTTCAATTGTTTTTGACCGATTTAGACCGATTTCTATAGTTTTTGACCAATTTCCATAGTTTTTACCGATTTCTGGAGTTTTGAGCTATTTTCATCGATTTGGATCGTTTTTTACTATTTTTGACTGATTTTCATCTGATTTTGACTATTTTTGACCGATTTTGATCGCTTTCGACTAATTTCGACCGTTTTTGACTATTTTGACCGTTTTTGACATTTTTCAACCGATTTTAATGTTTTTGACCGATTTCTATAGTTTTGACCGAATTCGATCGATTTTGACTGTTTTCAACCGATGTGGACTGATTTCGACCAACTGTTTTTTATCGTTTCGACTGATCTTGACCGGTTTGATTGTTTTTGATTGATTTCGACCCCGAAATCGGTAAAAACCAGTCCAAATCGGTCGAAAATGGACAAAAACTTATGATATCGTTTTAACACAAATGAAGATGTTCGAAACGGTTAAAATGCTTGAAAACGTGTAAAAACTAAAAAACGTTCGAAAGCGGTCAAAAAAAGTCAAGATCGGTCAAAAACGCTTCAAAATCGGTCAAAATTAGTCAAAAGCGGTTAAAATCGGTCAAAATTAGTTGAAATCGGTCAAAATCAGTTGAAATCGGGCGAAAATGGTCAAACAGTCGAAATCGGCCAAAATCGGTCGAAAACGATCAAAATCAGTCGAAAGCGATTGAAATCGGTCGAAATCAGTCAAAAACAATCAAAAACGGTTGAAAACGGTACAAATTGGTTTAAATTGGTCGAATACAATCAAAATCGATCAAAAATGGTCAAAATCAGTAAAAGCGGTTGAAATTAGTTGAAATCGGTCAAAAACAGTCAGAAACAGTCGAAATCGATCCAAATTGGTCCAAATCGGTTGAAATTGGTCGACTACTATCAAAATCGGTTGAAATCGATCGAAAACTATCAAAATCGATCCAAAACGGTCAAAATTGATCGAAACGGTCAAAAACTATCAAAATCAGTTGAAATCGGTCGAAAACGGTCATTGACGTTCGAAATCGGTCAAAAGTAGTTGAAATCAGTCGCAATCGATTGAAATCGGTCAAAAGAATCGATCAAAATTGGTCGAAATCGGTCCAAATCGGTCGAAATCAGTGAAAAACTATCGAAATCGGTCAAAAACAAACGCAAACGGTCAAAAACATAGAAAAAAACCTTTTGAGTATAGTTGGCGTCTTAATTTTTTTTAATGTTATCAAAACCCATCTAGACCTAGACCCAAACCCATCTAGATCAAACCTATTTACACCCAAACCCATTAAGACCCAAACCCATATAGTCTCATGTTTCTAGAAGACCCATCTAGACCCAAACCTATTTAAACCCATGACCCAATCCAACCCAACCCACCTATTTTGCCACCTCTAACTCTAGCTTATTGGGGGGTTTTGTAATAATTGTGTTGAAGGTTAACACACAAAAAACACACGCAAACTTTTTAGCAGTATTTTTGGGAGCTGACACTCATAGTTGAATGTAAGTGTTTTTATAAATTTCGAATATTGATAATGATTGAATTAGGGTTTCAATTGAAATTTAGGTTTTGTGTTAGATTGATGTGTGCTAAAACACACATCATTATAACCCCAGAAAACGCTAATAAACGGACTAATAATCATGAAATATGCTTAATTATATTGCAAATATGTTTGTTTTGTGTTATTTTGTCTTGCAGGTACAACGGATTAATAACGGAGCAAAAATGGTGATTTTCGGGCTCGACTCGATCAAGTTTACTTATTGTTCGAAGTCAAGACGAAGTCGGAAATATTCCCCGAGCATGCTATTTGGAAAAGCACAAGATTAACGGTGGGGGTTTCGAACGGCGCCTAAATATGGGATCGGACCGTCCCATAAAATACTAACTCCAAATTGGCAGCCCAGCTACAAACAATATGGCCCAACAATAGTGCAGCCCTTGTTAGCAGCCCAGCAAGTATTAGAAGCCCAAGGAGGATCGATCTTATCTTTCCATTTTTTATTTTTATTTTTAGTTTTTTTTCCTTTTCGGGTAGATGTAGCGTAGGTTAGAAATAGATAAGTAACAGTTCTTGTTTTTTTTATTTATTTCGTTTCTATCAGTTTTTTCTGTTTCATGAGTTGTTCTAGTCGCATCAGCAAATTTCGTTTTCTGTTTAAGTAACATTGGGATTGGGTTTGTATTGATCGAAATTTCGATTTATGGAATATTTACTACTGGGTTTGTTGATTGTATGATGATTCGAGCAGGTTGATGTTGATTTTACCAGGTTAAGGTTGTGATTTCGATTGCTTTTCTTTTCCTTTTTCTCTCATCTACGCAGCTTATTAACCAAATAAGCTGGCTCATAGCTTATTTTGGTAGCCGGATTTGGAAGTGGAATTTAGATCGGGGTAGCTTATCTTTAGATTTTGAGTATTGCTTATGATTTAGATTATGGCTTATTTTGGTTTCGAGTTGATTATCGTTTCGAGTATAGCTTATTTGGTCAGTAGCTTAAGTTCGTTTCTAGTCTCGGCTTATTGATATTTTGGCTCTTGAGTAGTTTCGTTAGTTTAGATGAATAACTGGTTATGGTTTCTAAAAAAGGTGCTTAAAAGGTCTCGGTATATTTAGGTTCGAATTAATTTAGTTTCGTGCTTTTAGATTAATCGGTTTAAGTTTGGATTTGCTTTTTACTTGATTAGTTTCATATAGATAGGACTCCGAAAGATTATATTTTTACTTGTCCTTAAGTAATTATTTACATCAAACGGGAATATACTTAATATTATATATTACATACGACTAGTACGTATTTATACGATATCATAGATGAACATGAAATTTTGGTTTTTTTTGTTCGTTTGTTTTGATGTGTTTTCCTATTAAGAGGTTTGGGATCGCTTATTCTTGAAGTGTTTTTATGCTTATTTGTATCTCTTAGTAATGGATCCATATGCATCCCCTAAAAACAGAAAATAATGTAGTGTCGTATTATTGCCAGGCCTCGAGTTTCCAATGAATGTATATATACCGATGTGACTACCTATGTTGATGGCGTTCGTACAAAAGATGCTAATGCAGGTAATGTTAGTTCTGCAGGTTTGTTGAATTCATGTGTTGTTTCACTACTGACATCTTTCACAGCGTCTTTTATTGTACTGTTTTTATATTGTAATGGGACTAATATACGGTTTTGTCGGAGAGTTGTGCAAGTTCGTGACATGATTGGGCGTGCTAGGACCAGAACAGGAAAGACTCTTGCTTTTGGCATCCCTATCTTAGATAAGACCATTCAATACAATAAGAAGCATGGGTGTGGGACATTGCTTTTGTTGTTAAGAACTTCTGTTTCTAAGTAGTACTTTAGTTGTTTCTAAAATCTATGTATTTACATGTCTTAGGTGAATTATAACAGAAGGGAAAGGAATCCGTTAGCAATTGTTATGGCTCCTATTAAACAGCTTGCTCGCCAAGTTGGAAAGGAGTTCTACGAGTCTGCACCCGAATTAGGTACTCTTTGTGTATATGGTGGTTCAGGTATTCAGCGCTACATGAGTACTCTTGACCGCGGTGTTGATGTGACTGTGGGCACCCCGGACGTGTTATTCATTTGCTCAAAAGGAGGGGCTTTGAATTTATCTGAAGTTAAGTTTGTTATTCTATATGAAGCTGATTAGATGCTTAATTTTTGTTTTACTGAACATATTGTTATGAAAGTTAACTTAAGTATATGAGATTGTTATTATATGTGTATTTGAGATCATACTGATGCAAATATTTTGATTGTAGGTGGGTGATTTAGACCAAAAGTTAGCTGATGGAATTACGTCACGGCAATCTAATATGCCAGAAACAAACGCTTTGGCAACAAAAGTAGAATACCTTCTGATTTACAAGTTTTTATATCGAGGTAAAAGGTTATCTTCTCTATTAGAGGTGACTCCGTTTTTTATATGTCAAATGTAGCAAAATGGGCAGGGAGGGTAAGAGGTGAAAGCGAGTACAAAATCACTAAAAGCCGCAACAGACGCAACTACCGGCGCGGCTTCGAATCTAGGTTTATGTTACAGACACCATTTTATATAAAACAACCTGTCTTGTTTTATGTAAATAATTTGGTGTGCTAATATCATGTTGAACCTTTGTTTAATTTTTGTTATGTTCGTTCTCTTTATTATGCTCGGCTAAATCTTTATGTTCGTTCTTTTGTTATGTTCCATAATTCGCTTTAGTATGCATTATCAGGTTGTTCTAGGTTGTTATGTAAGCTTTAGAATAGCAAATAGTGCTAACCCAATGTCAACAACGATAAAACTGCATATACATTACTGATGTTTTTCATTTTATTAAATTACTTGTAGGTATCGTGGAGTAATAAGCGTCCGTTAGAGAACAAAGAATTGAACGCAATCATTGGCGCATGGTTTACATTGTGGCGAGATTAGACCTAGATAATTAAGTTGAATTCTAGTGTTTTTCTTTATAGTTATTTGTTGAATTCTAGTTATTTAATTTGATTTGAATTTTGTATTTGCTTTATGTTAAGCTGAAATGAAAGTTGTCTTTATTTACTTTAATTTGTTGATTTTGACATTTTTGGTCCATCTAACTCAGTTTATATATATTTGAATTTATTATTTTTTATTTTGGTGGGTTTAAATTTGGAATTTCTGGGGAAACTTTATTAAAGATTCCATTTTTTAATGATAAAAAAAGACGTTTTGAGAATTACATAAATATCTTTTTAATCTATATAAGATGGTTGGATGTTGTTATAAAGACAACTGTTTCGGTGAACCAGTATGAAGTCCAATTGGTTAAGGGAGAACATTTTTTTAAAGAGAGAAACGGTGTCAGATTCTTCTGATAGTGACTGGTTGGCATAACGGTTTTTCATTTGTTTGATCATAGAGATACCCCCCCCCCTCAGAGAGTGGTTCCAAAACCACTCTTTATGGCCTATTTTGACCAGTTTCTATGGCTTTTTTTGTAGTAGTGATAAAGAATAAGGAATTTTACGAAAAATTTATGAAGGTAGCTAGGCTTCACTTTTTATTGAAATCTTAAAAGACATTACAATGCATAAAATAACATAAATTGAAGTGCATTACCCCTACTATGGAGTCCGCATGGGTGAATTGCTTACATTTTGTGAACATAACACTTCTTGAGGTTACTGATATTCCAAGTCCGCGGAAGTTGCTTTCCGTCATGGTCTCTTAACTTATATGCTCCATTTCCAAGTACTTCCGTTACCTCGTACGGTCCTTCCCATTTGGGGCCTAGCTTCTCTGTGTCCTCCGCTCGGCTTGCATCGTTGTTACGCTATACAAGGTCTCCCGGTTTAAAACTTGTATTTCGAACTTTGCATTATAGTATTTTTTCCATTTTTGCTTTACTCTTAGCTTCTCGTATTGCTGCTTCCTCCCTTCTTTCTTCCAAGAGATCAAGGTTGATTTCTAAAGCTTCATTGTTTTGTACCAGGTCCACTTCCGCTGTTCTGATTGTAGGCATGCCTATCTCTGCTGGAATGACTGCCTATGTTCCGTACGTTAATGAGAACGGGGTGTCTCCGTTGCTAGAATTTATCATTGTGCGGTGTGCCCATAGAATATGAGGGAGTTCTTCCATCCAGTTCTTGCTTCTTGCTTCCAACCTTGCTTTTATTCCTTCATCTAAGCTGCGATTTGCTCTTTCTACGAGTCCATTAGTCTGCGGATGTTTTACAGAGGCAAAATGCTGATTGATACATAGTTTTTCGCACCAGTCCTTAAATGGATCATCTCGGAACTGTTTTCCATTATCTGAGATAATCTCTCCAGGAAGTCCAAACCTGCAGACAATGTTGTCCCATACGAATTTTTTGATCTGATTGCCAGTAATGGTCACGACTGGTTTTGCTTCGATCCATTTTGTGAAGTAGTCACTATTAAGAATTTAACTTTCCTTGGGCCTTCTGGAAAAGGTCTGGCTATGTCAATTCCCCATTTGTAAAATGGCCATGGAGATGTAATTGGGGTTAGCTTCTGCTGCGGATTCCTTGGGACGGGTTTATGGACTTGACAGTCTTGACATGATCTTATCAACGTCCTTGCGTCTTTGTGCATAGTTGGCCAATAATAACCGGTCTGCAAGGCTTTAGCCACGAGAGATCGTGTGCCCGCATGCATGCTACAAGACCCCTCATGCATCTCTCTCAAAACATAGTTGGCTTGAAGTGGCCCTACGCACCTTAGCCATGGACCAATAAAAGATTTCTTGTAGAGGATCCCATTAATAACGGCAAACCGCCATGACTTGCGTCTTATTTCCCTTGCTTTCTTCATATCCGTTGGTAGAGTTTCCTTCGCAATGTATTTAAAGATAGGAGTCATCCAGGTGTCTCCTTCTTCTTCTACCACCGCCAATACTTCTACTTCACTGATGGACTTTTCTTTAATTCTTCAACCAGTACTTGTTTACTTAGGTGTGCAAAGCTTGTGGAAGCTATTTTGCTTAGAGCATCAACTTTTTTGTTTCCGCTTCTAGGGATTTGTTTAATTGTGAACACCTTGAAGCTGCCTGTAAGTGCTTTTACTTTTTCCAGGTAATGGATCATGTCAGCCTCCTTTGCAATGTACGTTCTGTTAACTTGATTGGCCACTAAACGTGAATCCACATTTGTTTGAAGGTTTTTCACACCTATTTGTTCCACTATCCTTAGTCCAGCAATCAAAGCTTCATATTCTGCTTCATTGTTTGTTGCATTGAACCTGAACCTTAAGGCGTAAGTGAATTCCATCCCTTCTGGGTTTGTGAGTATTAGTCCTGCTCCGAATCCATCCGTGCAGGAGGATCCGTCTGTAAACAAGATCCATGGTTCTGGGAGCTCCTCTTCCTCTTCCATCGGAGTATCCGAAGAGTCCTCTTCTGGTCTTTCGACTATAAAGTCTGCTAATATATGTCCTTTGACTGATACACTAGGCCTGTAATGTATTGCATATTCTCCTAATTCAATAGTCCACTTTTGTAGCCTTCCTGCTACTTCCGGTCTTGATAGTATCTACTGTATAGGCTGGTCCGTGATTACTATTATTGGATGTGCCTGAAAGTACCTTTTTAGGCGCTTACAAGCATGAACTAAGGCCATCACCAACTTTTCCATTGACATGTAGTTTAGTTTCGGGCCTCTTAATGCTCTGCTAACAAAGTAAATAGGCATCTGTTTGGCTTCCCTTTTCGTCATCAGGACCGCGCTGACTATCTCTTTTGCTAAGGCCAAGTAAACTATAAGCTCTTCCTTTTCCATTGGTGCCATTAGCATATGGAGCTCAGCTATTAGCTGTTTCATTTTCTTAAATGCCTCTTCCGCTTCCGTGGTCCAATGGAAGTCACTTTTCTTCATGCATTTTTTCAAAGTTTTAAAGAACGGTCATGATTTCTCTACTAATTTGGCCAAGAACCTATTTAGGCTTGCGAGTTTTCCGTTTAACTTTTGCATGTCCTTTAAAAATTTTGGGGATGGGAGACTTAGTGTAGCGTTCACCTTATCTGGGCATAATTTTAGCCCCTCAGAGTTGACTTTGTATCCTAGGAACATTCCTTCTTCTACCCCAAAGGTACACTTTTTAGGGTTTAGTTTCATGTTAATTTCCCCTAGAGTTTTAAATGTTTCTTCTATGTCTCTGACTATCTTGTCTTCCGTACGGCTTTTTATGACAAGGTCATCCATGTACACTTCCAGATTTATGCCAATCTGCTTATGAAACGCTTTATCCACCAGACGTTGATAGGTTGCCCCAGCATTCCTTAGACCAAAAGGTGTTTTTGTGTAGCAGAATATCCTTTGGATTGTGATGAATAGGGTTTTTTCTTCATACTCCTTTGCCATTTGTATTTGATGATAACCTTTATATGCGTCTAAAAAGCATTTGAAAGGGAATCCGCACAAGGATTCCACCTTCCAGTCTATTTCCGGTAGCGGATAACCGTCCTTTGGGCATGCTTTGTTTTGATCTTTGAAATCGAGGTACATCCTCCAACTGTCATCATGCTTTTTTACCATTACTGGGTTGGACAGCCAGTCATGGTAGTGTACTTCCTTCATTATTCCTGCCTCCACGAGTTTCCCAACTTCCTCTTGTATTGCCTAGTTTTTGCCAGCCGCTTGCCCTCTTTTCTTTTGTCTAACCGGAGAACATCCTTCTCGTACGTTTAGGCGATACTCTGCAATGTGTCTTGGGACGCCAGTCATATCCGCAGGCTTACAAGCAAAAATATCCAAGTTATGCTGGAGTAGTCTACACAACTTGTTGCGGCCTTCCTCGGTGAGGGTAGAACCAATCATTACTGTTTGTTCTGGATATTCTAGGTTTATTGCTACTTTGATTCTTTCTTCTATTATTGGCTTGGTAGCTGATGGGGCTTCTTCAGGTCCGGAGACTACCGCACATTCTAATGGAACCAACTTGCTACTCTTTAGGGTAATCACTCCTCCTTCCACCGGGATCTTTAGCATTCCGTGAGCTGTTGACGGAACTGCTTGCAATTTTCTAACTACTGGTCTTCCAATAATTCCATTGTAAGGGGACGATGATCTTACAACCATGAAATTTATCCAGGCCGACGCAGAGTGTTCTTCATCTCCAATCTTAACCAACAATTATATTTGCCCTATTGGCCATATTATTTCACCACTGAATCCAATCAAAGGGGTAGTGGCTGGTATCAAATGTTTTCTAATTTCTGGACGGAGTCGGTTAAAGCAATGTTCATACAAAATTTCAGAGGCTGATCCGCCGTCCACATACATACGGTGTACACAATGGCCTCCTATTTCCGCCTCTATGATCATTGAACCTTCCGTTCCTTCATCTTCCCCCAGGGGTGGAAAAAAGATTTCTAGATTAGGAGAGAAACTCTGTGTAATCCTTTGTCTAGCCACCCTTTCCCAGGGTTGAACCATTAGGATAGCTAACGCTTTATCCTTCCCGGAAGTTTCTCCTTTCTTTATCACCATAGGCTGTTCCTTCCCGTTGTTTTGTTTAAGTTCCTTAATCAAATGTGACAGCTTTCCTGCTTTTAGCATTTCCTCAACATGCTTCTTCAGGTGCATACATTCGTCCGTGTTATGTCCTACTTCACCATGAAACTCGCAAAATTTTGCATGGTTCCATTTCTCAACCGGGGTTGTCATTGGTGGCGGAGCTTTGAATTTTTCTTTGTCTAAAGCAAAAATTTCTTTGGGGGTTTTTGTGAGTAAGGAGAACCGATCCTGCTTCCTTTCCGACCTTTGTTGGTTCCGGTAGCCTCCTTTTTTAAAGTTTTGCTTTTGGTTAGCTTCTTGTTGTTTCCATGATGAGAATGGCTTCTTTCGTTCACGGTTAGAGGCTGCTACCTCCCCTTGGAGGAATGCTGTAGTTACCCTCATCATTTCATCTACTGACTTTGTAATTCTGTCATGTAGTCGCTTGATTAGCTTGGGGTTGGTAATCCCATGCATGAATCCGGAGATTTTCATGCATTTCGGAGCTCCCTTCACGTCCCTGCATTTAAGTTTGTACCTCCGCACGAATTCTTCTGTAGATTCCCCGTCTCTTTGCCTGATGTTGTGGATTTCGACCGGGTCTTTAATGCATTTATTCTGCTGGAGGTTGTTTTCTAAAAATGCTTTCTTTAAGTCATCATAACTGTCAATTATTTCTTTAAGAAGTTCATCAAACCATACTCTGGCATTTTCAGTAAGTGTGGAATTGAACATGTGACACCATGTTGGCGTTGCCCATCGTTTCGTCTTGGCAGCAGACTGGAAAATCTTAAGTGATATTCTGGGTCTTCGCTTCTGTCATATGTCTTGATGTGACTAGGCATTCGGGTCTTTGAGAAGTCAAAGTAGCGGATCCGAGGAGTGAAATGATCTGTTTCTTCACATACCCATGGTTGGGATAGATCGTCCTCAATGCTCGACTTTTGCCTTTTTAATTTTGACTTCCAATGACCTCCTACGCTGCCCTCACTTTCTGACAACTCCTGTGTTCTTCTTGAGGATGCTCTCTTGGTATAACGCCTCTCGGAAGCGGACTCCGTTGCTCTCGAACAAGAGTTTTGGTGGCAACTTTCAGTGTCTCTGCGGCTACTGTGGTGTGACCAATGCCTTGAGTCGTTTGAGTGTACGGATACACTCTTCCCCTTGTCTCCGAGCCTCTAGAACACACCTTTTTCCAACCTTTTGAACACTGCTTTTCTTTCCGGACCCTTTTTCTTAGGTGATTCGTGGCGGTCACGCCTTGGCTCAGGACTTCCGGATCTGCTGCGGACATGTCTTGGTCTGAGCCTTTCCTTGAGGCCTCTTCTTTTGATAGGTGTTCCTGACTCAGAATGACGTGAGGTTTCCTCAAAATTAAGACGGGCTTTTACTTCTTTAAGTTTTTCTTATTGCACTTTCTCCTGGTGTACTTTCTCAGCTATGATTCGCAGATTCTGATGGTAGTTCTGTCGCAATCCTGCCCAGATCCTACGGAACTGGCTCTTTCCCTAGCGTATTCCTCATGACAGACGTGGGCTGGCTAAGGGGAGTTTGTTCGTTAGTGCTCATGGCGAGTATTTTAGAAAACACGGTTGTATTCGCGGTCCCACGGATGACGCCAACTTGTTAGTACAAAATATGTAATTGGTTAAAAAGGTGGATCTGGAAGGTTGTTGGGCCAGGCCCAAAGATGAGATCTTGTACTAAATCAAGTAATAAAATGATTCCCTGCACAATGAAAGGTAAACCGTTAGTCTTACGGTGGGGATGGACCCCACGATTGGACTCCGGCGTAAGAGTAAGTAAACATATTTGTTAGAAAATGTCAGAGTATATGTGTGTGTAATGTGGTCAGAAAATCATACCTTGTGGGGTGTCAGAGTACCCCTTTTTATTGGTGAGCAAAATATTAGGTTTTCCTAATATCTCGCTTATTTCTGTTAGTGGGCCAAAGTGGGACCTTTGTCTGGCAAGGATCTGCTTATAATCGTGTCTTGCGGACTTGGGCTTGTTTAGCAGACTTCCACTTGTCTTGCGGAAGCATCCTATGGAAGCTTTCCGTCCGTCTTGCTGTCTCCGGACCGTAGCTAGTTGGCCTGGGCTTAGTTTTGGTTCATTGTGTTTTACGATTGCTTTGTTGGGCTTGAGCCCATGTATAATTTATGTAGTCCAGGCTTTATACGTATTATACGTCATCATTTTGCAACCCAATAACTTATTCTCCCCGTCTCAGTTGCATGTCATGACCTAGCACATTAAAATGTTAGCCATTCAATCTATGATTATCCATTAGCCATAAATTGATTAGTTGATTATTGGGTAATCTATATTTACCCAAAATATCTCTTGATTGATTTGTATAATTAGTGGGTAATTAGTATTTACCTAAAATAACTATTGTATAGAAACTATATATATCTCTTCCCATTATGATGTAAGGCACAAAATCAATAAAAACATAGATTCTTCTATTTACATGGTATCACGCCAGAAACACTAACCAATCCTTCGTTTTTTTTATTTGTTAAAATTTGTGGTGCTAAGGTCATCACTGGTTGAAGGTTGTGCAAGGTCACGACTCTTGATTGATTGTTTCGTGCAAGGTCACGACTTGTTTAATTGTGCTTCGGTCACAATCTGTTCTTTTGGTTTTATTCCTAGTTTACTATCGCTACTGTTCCATTTATATTTTCTTCTCAGAAACATATCAACCTATTCTAAACCTCTACTAAACCCTTATCCATCTCGTCACAGATTCACTCAAATATGTCCGGATCTGATGTCATTAACGCTACTCCCTCCTTATTGGACAAACTCTCGTTGGTGACACACCATCACCTTCTCACGTGAGTGCCCGTTAAACTTGATCTTGAAGACTGGAATTATAGATCTTGGGAGTATTTTTTTGATCAACTATGTTCGGGCTATGATGTTATTAAGTTCATTCGTGGAACTCCTACCGATGCTACTCCCACGAGCACATCCGTTCCCTTTACTCCGGATGAGCTTATTTTAAAGGAAATTCCACAAAATCATACTTATCTATGGATTTTTACAACAATCTCAGGCCCTCTCCAAAAACGGATTGTAGTAAGCAGGATCCAAACAACGCTAAGCACAACAATCCACCGCAAAAATTGATGAGCTGGGATATATTCTTACTAATATTGTTAAAGACAACAAACGGACTCGTGGCTTCACTTTGAAGACGGACGGTTACAGTTCTATTCAACTTGGTACTTAAGAGTATGGAGGCGTACTTTCAGAAAACGAGTCTCTTGTTACCACTTTAACATGTCTTGATTATTAGTTGTTCAATGATGAAGACGTGTTCACTATGATTTTATCGGACTCCCGGAAAAGTATAAATCATAGTTTGTGGGTATATGAACTATCAACACCTTTCCGATTTAGGATGGTGCGTCTTTGTTGGTTGCAGTGGAGAGATGCGTTGAAAACTAGGAGGTTTTCCCTTCCCGTCTGGAAGTTCTCTTTTCTTCCCCTATCATGAGGCGACGTGTTAATTTCGCAAAAGGGCTCTTGTCATTTTGGAAGTGTGTGGTAGTTATGTTCATGTCCTCCTAATGCTAAACCTCATGACTATGGTACTCGAAGTGTCCAACACTCTCTCTTACAGATGCCTTGCTTGTACAAAGACTTTTGGAGAAACTTAACTAAAAAATAAGGATGCATTTTTCTACCAATTGTTCTACAGTAACTTAATAAGGATACTCCTCCTATTAGTCCATTACCAGTTGGCATATACATCTACAGAACTCTAGCCAAAAGCTAGTTACTTGCCCTAGCCCATTCGTAAATTATTTGGCTCCATCAGGGTATTGGTTATTCGCAACACGGCTCTAGCACCACTACTTCACCGAGCCAGTACATTGCCAGCCCCAAACCCCAATACTTACCACCATGTTTTGGTTTAATACAAGCTACAAGTACCACTCCATGTTCTACAACCGTTCGCCTTGGTCTGCTACACATAAAGAGTTCATTTTAACAGGTAAAGCTACTAGCACTAGCACGCATAGAGATTGCTTGTGAATATCCGAGTAATTGGCGTATGACTCTCCACATGTTTTGTTTAGTTGAGGGTTAAATCGGCACACATAGGATCACGAGATCTACTGCATCGGAGTTAGTTGTTGGGTTCGGACTATACAGGTCATGCCACACTTAGTCGTGTTTACCGCGGGACGAGAGTGAGTAGATTGTCTCATATAGGATCGATGAGGAGATTACATGACCAATATTGGTGCCTGGATATGGACACAGGGCGACAGCTCTCACTTCAATTCAATTAATAGTTACGTTACAGGGTTTTAGTAGAGAACAATGGTGAGTTTTCGTCGTTTTGCTTGTTAGACTTCATACAGTCTAGCGCGCGGTGTGTACGGGGCTTCAAATGATCAAAACAAAATAGATAAAGATTTCGGTTTATACAATTTTGTCCCCAAAGTGTAATAAGACCCAAATCTTTAATGTGTTGACTCTTCAATTATTGACTCCCAATGTATAATCGCACCTACGTGCCTTATTGGGACATGAAATAATGCTTAAAACGTCAACATAAAGTTCGGTGAATTCATGGTTTATGTAAATTCAAATGGTCAGGACCGCAAGATTTCTAAGTGTATGCTTATGCAAACAGATGTCGCAAAACATCATAAATAATTTCATTTCCCTAAGCTCACCATGACACCGACGAGCTTGACATGAATGAATGCAAATATAAATTTGCCCAACAAGTTGTTCCGTGCATGATGTGCTAACCTGACATCCCGATTCAACATGGTATGCGTTCAGTTCCCAGTGAATTAGCTAGTCACCGATACGGGGTTGTCAATACCTAATAGCTCTATCCCATACTACATTCGCGCAACCCGCCAATGTAATTCCCACAATCAAATAATGCTCAATTAACTGTTCATGTTCATGGACATAACAAGGGTTATGTTATATTAGCGTCGAACCACGAATCATGGCATAAAATGATTCACTTGCGTCCAGTTTGTAAAAAAGCATGTTCCTAAACCCAGGATGTTGAGAAATAATTTAAATAAATTGTAAAGCATGGAGGTATGAATCACCTCTAGCCGCACGTTTCTAAATGATACACAAACTATCCAAGTATAGCAGGTGGATCCTACACCGTTTAAGTACCTAAGTAAGTACGGTCAAGTCTTAGGTTTACACATTTAAACTAACGAAATTCAAGAAGAAATATCCACACCTCTTCACCAAGACCTCACCGTCGTCAAGTGCTGCATCGTGAGCCTTGAGGACAAGGCTCGTTTAACGGGGGAAGTCTATAACACCCTGTGTTTTCAAGTCATTGACGACGTCGATAAATCCACAATGTACCTTTTGTATTGTACGCATTTGCTTTAAATCATAAATGTTAAGCTAAATCGCGTAAGCTAAAAATTAGCGTTCAATGTAAACGGGCATCGATCAATTAAGCGTTTACATCAATCAAGTATTAAATAATTATTTTGAGAATAATTATGATCCTTGTTCATTTATTTTATTGGTTACGTAAATTTAATACGTTTCACGATAAATGACAATTAGGCATACCCGGAACCACAAAAATAATTCTACGCTTCAACAAATACCTACGTTTTTATACAACGATCAAAGTTTATAAAACTTTATGCATATGTATATATATATATATACACGTCTCATATGTTTATACAAAATAACAAATACTTTACAAAATAACCAAGACTTTACAAGTAAACTTTTATATAAAAACTACACTTTACCTTTTTATATAAACTTTCACTTTCATTTTAATTACACAAATTACAAGTATATTAACTAAATAGAAAAGAAAACTAGCTAGGAAAAATAGTCCCTTAAGTTTCTAAAAAGGATAGTTTAGGTTTTTATAGTTTACACTTAAACCCTTAAGTTTCAGAATATTACAAGAATAGTCCCTGGAGTTATTGAAACTCGAATTTGACAAATTTAATCCCTCAGGTTTCGGCATTTTACAGTTTTAGTCCCCCGACTTGTAAAAATCGCATTTTCATCCCAATTAAATCCCGACAAGTGGTATTTGGTCTTATTTAGTCTAAATAAGCCAACCAAGCAACTTCGGCTTATAAATAAGCCATTCGGGCTTATTTTGGCTTAACGGGCCTTATTGGGCCCGTTAAGGTCCGTTTAACTTTTCAAAGGTCCGTTATAGTTTTTATAAGTCTAAATGTTCACAATAAGTTCCCGAGAGTTTGTTAAGCTTGAAATAAGCTCGGTGAGCTTATTGAAGCTAAATTCGAGCTTATTGGGCCCGTAAGCCCAATAGCTTGGCCCGATGTACCTTTTTATGTTTCTAGGCTTCCACTAGACCATATTCAACTTGTATTAAGCCTAGTTAAACTGTTTATATTTCGGCTTATTTAAAATAAGTCAATAAGCTAATAAGCATTACTGTTGGGCCGGTCTTGGGCCCGTTAAGGCCCAGTAAGGCTTTTAAAAGGTCTTGTTGGGTCCATTAGGGTCCGTTAAGCTCGTTTAAGTCTAATAAGCCCTTAGGAGGTCCGTTGCTTATGTAGCTTATTCGATAAGCTAATAAGCTCTTTATTGGGCCTATTGGGCCCGATAGCAACCCGGTAGGGGTTCTATAGGTTTGGCCTCAATCCTTTTGGATCCAAAGACCTTTCCATGATTTTTAGGAGGCTTATCGGTCGCTTAAGCTCACGAATAAGCTGTGGGAGCTTATTCGTGGCGTATGGCTTATTTTTGTGGACTCGGTAATGGGCTTGAAGGCCCACTTAGTTTCGTTCGACTTAAAGAAACATGCCAAGAGTCCATTTAGGTTCTTAGGTTCACATTAAGCTTATTGAGTACACATAAGGTCACCAATAAGCGGTCCAAGCTTATTGTGCCCGCTAATGGGTTTGAAGGCCCGTTAAGGGTTCGGCTGGTTTATACGTGGTCCATAGTGGCCCGTTGTAAATTCCTTAGCAAGACAACTATGTTTAAAGCTTAGTGTCGAGTTTTCGTGTGATTCGTTACGTCTAAGTTTAGGAAAAGTACGTTCAAGGTCTTGGGGAAACCTTTTCCACGCATGTTTTTGACTATGGCCGCTCACTACATACGCAAAATACAACATGTGCGTTCAAGTGACATGTTTACACATTTGCGCCATGCATGGTTGAAATCCATGCATGTTCACGTTCTCTTTACGTGTAGCATATAAACCAAACGTGACCTTTAGTCGTGATGGTGAGACCAAGACGAATGTGGGTCGAGTCAAGCACTCGTGAACCATGTGGTTCATGTGCATGCGACATGCATGGCGTGAACCATGCACGTTCATCGCGTGTGGGCTCACACCATCACATTCGTTGTGTCCTCATGTCACGTATAGAAACACAAGAGATAAATTAAGGAGTGGCCCGAATGGGGTTTACTTACAAGAGTCCTAAGATTGAAATGGATGTCGAGTAGGAGTGAGCAACCTTAACCCGCGACAAACCCTAGCCTTCAAGGGCTTTCCAAAGCTTGTACACGATCAAACCAACCAACCCTAGCTCGAATAATCCTTGTGGGTATTTGTTGGTTCGAAATGGAAACGTAAGGGTGCTTGGTTGCGGTTTATATAACCCGAACAAGAGAGATAGTGAATGTTTAAGTGTTTGTAAGTTTAAGAAAGGTCTAAGTGTATGTGTAGGAGCATATTTTATAGGCAAGTGAGCTTAGTCACATCTCTTAGTCCACACAACACCAAACCGTGCCCTTAGGGAGTGGTTTTCGGGTATTCTTAGTTAGCCACACATGGTATTTAGCTAAACCACTAGAGTACAAGTATTAATTAGCTAGGAGATGTACAAGATTATGTTTAGCTAGGAAATCTTATGGGTTTGTGACCTTGTCTTGATTGTTCGCGGCACAAAGAGACCCAAAGCAAGGAAATGGGTTATTATCCAATGTGCCAAAGATTATTAGGGAACCATTAGGACAAGAATTAATTACCTAGCATATGTACATGTACTTAAAGATCAAAAATAGAGATTTGCTAGTTAGTAAATCCACATGGGACGATTTGTTGCAAGTTTACTTGCCCAATTTCGGGTTCCAAGTGATATAAACACAAGACTTGATTAAGTTTTGTGTTTAGGCTTTCAAAGTGGGTATTGGTTTGAGTCTAGGTATGTCTAGGTATTTCCGGGGTGCGTCCAAATGTATTTTATCGCGAAACGTAACCCTTTTACGTGACCAATAAAAATAAAATACTCAAAGTACAATAATTATTCTTAAAATAATCATTCCTTACTTGTTTGATGTAAACCTTAATTTATTTGGTGACCGTTTACATTCGTTGATTATTTCTAGTCTACGCGGTTTGGCTCAAAAGTAAATATTAAAAGGAAACGCGTATCGGACTAAAATAAATAGTGATCATTAATATAGTCGTACAATGACACGAAAATGAGAAATGTTACAGTCTCCACCCGTTAAAAGAGCTTTGTCCTCAAAGCTTAAGACCTTGTAGTAGATGACGAAGCCCGGTTTGTGAAGAGTTGTGGGTATTTTTGTTTGAACGAATCTTCACGTTCCCAGGTGAACTCAGGGCCCCGCCTAGAGTTCCAGCGAACCTTAACCAGTGGTATCCGGCTCCGCTTCAATCGTTTGATCTCCCGTTCCATGATTTCAACGGGCTCTTCCACAAACTGGAGCTTATCGTCAACATGAATTCCTTCTAACGGCATGACTAATGGTTCATCGGCATAACATTTCTTCAGATTAGACACATGGAAAGTATGGTGAACTCTGCTCAACTCTTGAGGAAGTTCCAGCCTGTAGGCAACCTTTCCAACTTTTGCTAATACTTTGAAAGGTCCGACGTACCTCGGGTTCAGCTTGCCCCGCTTACCGAACCGTACGACTCCTTTCCAGGGTGAGACCTTGAGCATAACTCTGTCTCCAACTTCGAACTCTATCGGCTTTCGTTTTCGATCAGTGTAGCTCTTTTGTCGATCTTGTGAAGCTTGCATCCTTTGCTTGATCAGGACGATCTTTTCTGTTGTTTCTTGGATTAATTCTGGGCCAGTTAGTTGGGCTTCCCCCACCTCGGCCCAGCACACTGGTGATCGACATTTTTGACCATACAATGCCTCATAAGGGGCAGCCTTTATGCTAGCGTGATAATTGTTGTTGAATGAAAACTCGGCCAACGGCAAATGCTTAACCCAACCTTTGCCAAAATCGATCACACAAGCACGTAGCATGTCCTCGAGAGTTTGCTTTCAGTGATCACCCGCAGTTTTAAGATCGAAGTTAGCATGTTTCAAAGGCAATATGCTTTATGCTCTAACTCGATAGGTAAATGGCAAGACTTTCCGTACACTAACTTGTAAGGCGTACAACCACTGGTGTATTAAAGCGTTACATAATGGCCACCAAATCGTCATATTGTTTGTCGGACTAGAGGCACTGTTTTCTCAAACCATCCTTCTTGAATACGTTTCATGCTCTATCTGGACACCTCCACTTGACCGTCGTTTGAGGGTGATAGCGGTAGCATGACGGATGAGTGAAACCCATACATAGACATTACTTTGCAAAAAACTGATCATTACAAAAATGGGTCCCACGATCGCTTATAATAGCTCTGGTTTCTCCATGTTCCGAAAAATCGGCAGAAAAGGGATTCATAAATTAACTTCAACTCTAGCATCATTTGTGGGGAGCGCCTTTGCTTCCACCCACTTCGAAAGATAATCAACGGCAACGAGGATGTATTTATTCCCATGTGAAGACGGAAATGGTCCCATGAAATCAATACCTCATACTTCGAAAATTTCACAAACTTGGATAGCGTTCTGAGGCATCTCATCTTGTTATGAAATTTTGCCTTGTTTTTGACACGTATCACAAGATTTGATCATCGTATGGGCATCTTGATATATGGTTGGCCAAATGAAACCGGCATCAAATACTTTTCGAGCGGTGAGATTAGCACTATGATGGCCCCCGGTGGGTCCTTCATGACAAGCTCTGAGAATGTCAATAGCTTCTTGCCCATGCACACATCGTCGAATGATTTGATCTGCACAAATACGAAAAAGATAGGGATCGTCCCAAAAATAATGTTTAACGTCCTTGAAAAACTTCTTCTTTTGTTGAGTCGTTATTCCTTTGATGATAAAATTCCCCGCATGGAAATTTGCATAGTCCGCAAACCATGAGGTACTCTTACTAGTTAACGCACCAAGAGTTTCTAAAGGAAAATGTTCATTTATGTCTTTGTTTTCTAACACATCCTTACGAGGATTCTCAAGTCTTGATAAATGATCGGC
>BQNB010004269.1:2358-108869 GCA_026074375.1 Tanacetum coccineum
GGGGATCCGTGCATTTTGGTGGGATGCTCCACTTAGTCAAAGGGATATTGTGTCTACCATAAGAGAACAAGATTGATAGTTGAATCCATACATCTCAGATTCGATAAGATCAAAGAGATGTCTGAGATATCTATTACTAATGACACTTTAGGCCTCGTTCCCCAACGATAAAAGGTGTCAGATTATGATAACCCTGACCTCGCAACAGTTCCATCACAATAGGAGTTGGATCTTCTCTTCGGTCCTTTGTACGATGAATTTTTCAATGATGGTACTTCTCGTGTCAACAAGTATTCTTCTCCCACCGACAATTCTATTCAAAAAGACACACTACCTTCAACGCATATTCAACCTACATCAGAACCGACAACTTCAACAAATGTTGATGCTGAGGTAAACAACGATAATCAAGCATAATTTACCAATCCTTTCTATACACCGGTACAAGAAATTGATGAGTCTTCCTCACGCAATATTGGTGCTTTAAATATTCATACCTTCAATCAACCTCAAGATTCCTAATACCGATGGACAAAAGATCACCTGTTAACTCAAGTTCGTGGCAATCCATCCAAGCCAGTGCAAACAAGACAACAACTTGCAACCGATCCTGAAATGTGTATGTTCGCACTCACCGTGAGCACTGCTGAACCGAAAAACATTAAGGAGGCAATGGTTGATTCTGCATGGATTGAAGCAATGCAAGAAGAACTTCATCAGTTTCACAGACTACAAGTCTGGGAACTCGTTGACAAACCTTTTGGCAAGAACGTAATCAAGCTAAAGTGGTTATGGAAAAACAAAAAGGATGTAGACTAAACTGTAATTCACAACAAAGCACGACTTGTAGCAAAGGGTTATGCTCAGGAAGAGGGTATTGATTTCGAAGAATCATTTGCTCCAGTTGCTCGCTTGGAGGCTGTAAGGATTTTTGTCGCATATGCTGCACACAAGTCTTTTCCAATTTATCAGATGGACGTGAAAACGACATTTCTTAATGGTCCATTGAAGGAGGAGGTTTATGTTGCACAACCAAACAGATTCGTTGATCCTGATCATCCAGACAAAGTTAAGTTTACCGTTTCTACGGAAAGCTCGATATGGATTGAATCAAGCTCGAGTGGCCTGGTATGATGAACTCTCAAAATTCCTAATTTCTTAAGGTTTTACTAAAGGTATCATTAACCCGACCTTATTCACGATAAAATACGGGGAGGACATTCTACTTGTGCAGATTTACGTTGACGATATTATTTTTGGTTCCACAAACCCTAAATTTTCAAAACGTTTTGAAAAATTAATGCATGGTAGATTTAAGATGTCCTTAATGGGGGAAATGAAATTCTTTTTAGGACTTCAGATTCCACCCATCCCCACGAGGTATTTTTATCAATCAGGCCAAGTACACCTTAGA
The DNA here is from genome assembly GCA_026074375.1 of Tanacetum coccineum. NCBI lineage: Eukaryota > Viridiplantae > Streptophyta > Magnoliopsida > Asterales > Asteraceae > Tanacetum > Tanacetum coccineum. The sequence continues at coordinate 3,773 of BQNB010004269.1, forward strand.
GATTCTTAAAAAACATGGTATGGAAAAAGGACAAAGCATTGGTACACCAATGGCTACGAAACCTAAATTAGATGCAGACTTGAGTGGTGAACCCGTAGACCAAACTGACTACCGTAGCAAAATCGGGTCACTCATGTATCTGACATCTAGTAGACCAGACATAGTGCAAGCTGTATGTTATTGTGCAAGATATCAAGCAAGACCGACTGAAAAACACCTCAAAGAGGTTAAAAGGATCTTTCGATACTTAAGAGGTACCATTCACATGGGACTCTGGTATCCGAAGGATTCTGGCTTTGAACTAACAGCTTTTTCAGATGCCGATCATGCCGGTTGCCTTGATACTCGCAAAAGCACTTCTGGAGGAATACAGTTCCTAGGTGATATGCTAGTCAGCTGGATGTCAAAGAAGCAAGACTGTACTGCAATGTCATCGGCAGAGGCTGAATACGTGGCGTTATCTGCAAGTTGTGCTCAAGTCATGTGGATGAGGACACAACTTCAAGATTATGGCTTCAACTACAACAAAATACCGCTGTATTGCGATTCTCAGTCAGCCATAGCAATCTCATGCAACCCCGTGCAGCACTCCCGTACCAAGCACATCCATACTCGGTATCATTTCATCAAAGAACAGGTTGAAAACGGTATAATTGAATTGTACTTTGTCAGAACTGAATACCAACTGGCTGACATGTTTACTAAAGCCCTTCCCGAAGAAAGGTTTCAGTATCTTGTCAGGCGAATTGGTATGAGATGTTTGACTCCAGCAGAACTGGAGGTTCTGACAAAAGAATCTGCTTGATACTTCATCAAACATCAACATGTACATATTTTTGAAAAAAGAAAAATACAAAAATATAAAATTTCAAAAAGAAAATACAAAAAAAAAAATCAGAAAATGTTTCAAAAAATATTCTTCTCGACATGTCTCTTGGAATCGATAACATTTACGTACCTAGAAATGTTGATTAATATCGACACAGGCGTGTAAATGAAGTTCGAACAGGAGTTTCAAATGCTTTCAAAACATGTCATTTCTAATTTTTCTTGATGGCTTATGTGCAAATATCAGTACGTAACCCGGACTTCAAATAAAGGAAAGTTTATCTATAAAGATAACTTATCCTAACAACGAGAAATTCAACTTTTCTCGGTCTTGAGCTGTTCTTACAAGACATTCAAAGTTTTAAGCTCAAGAAAAAGGATAGTGTACGCATAAGTGCGCTTACCCTTAGAGTTGGAAGAGAAGTCTTCTAACATGATGTTTTTCAAAATGTTGAACACAATTTTTCAAGAATTTCTCACTGACAATTCATAATCTTTCAAAATTGTGTGTTCAACACTCCATCTTTCAAGGGGGAGTTTTTCGAAAAACAAATTTTAATGAGTTTGGATACATCATATCACGACCATTCTTATGTATTCAAACCATTCCCAAAAAGTCTCTTAATAACAACAAGATAATAATGACAATTCAATAGAATGATAGTTATAAGATGACTAGGTGTTCAACCTTAATTTTATATCGATTTTACAACTTGGTATCATTGTTTTTGGTGTCAAACATATGTAAAATTGAGGGGGAGCAAGATAATGTTCCATATAATTCATGCTAAGTAAACGTTTTTCCCATGGTATTTCAAGACAAATTTTAATCACAAAGTATTTCAAAAACTAAGTGCATTAGTATTTAAAATAAGGGGAGAAATGTATTTAAAATGTGATCTTGAAAATAATAAGTGATCTTATCGACTCAAAGTGCTTGATACTCTTCGAAAAAGGTTTTATGGTTACGATCTTATACCCTACAACATCTTTATATTCACATACGATTCTAAAGTATAAGGTGGTAAGGTTAGGTATTTGTCCTATGATCCAACCAGAACCGGAGGGATCTACCCAAGGACACTCCATAGTTAGAAATAGCAGTCCTTAGGTATGATTGGAGATGAATGTGTATAAGGGAAGAATGCCGACTAAGATTGAGCTAACACTGGAACAATCACAACAAGGTGTTAGTAATGACGTCTTGGTAAGCATTGAAGGGGTTGAAGAATTAAAAAGAAATGTATGGATAAAAGTGGTCTAAGAATGCAGACTCCACACAACTAGGCAGAAACTGGGTCAATACATATGCTGTCAGAATCACAATGTTGATTGCTGACATTGAAGACGACATCATGGACCCAGTGATGCAATGCACAACCCTTCCCAGCCATTCGAGTTTCTCTCAAAAGAAACTTGTCTCATTTGTCACGGAGATCACATGGACTTTTATTAACTTTCTCACTTTGAGTTTAGTTGTGTATTGAATAGGTGGCAGTCTGCTCCAGCCTTCGATTACTAAAGCCAAAATGCACTATCGAGTCTAGAGCCAAGAGATCATCAAATAAATCTCATTAGGACACATTCTTTGACAAAACACTTTGTTGAACATCATTATGTCACAAGGTTGTTACCAAGAGTCCTACGCATTATTTCCTTGTAATGTTGCCGAACATTTAGAGTGATACTTCTTTTGTATTATAATGACAAATGGGAAACTCCTGCTTGAGCCAGCATCAAAACAAGCTTTTGGTAGGTGACCTGCGAGATTCTTCTGAATCAACTGGTGTCAACTGAAAGAAACGATGTGAGTTCAATGTGAATCAAAAAACTTGTTCCATGAAAGAATTGATGGCTTAATCAGAATGATAGTAACTATCTGATCACTCTCTACGTGTCTGTCTGCTTTGAGACGTTCCCCGTAATGAGAACAAGCAAAGCACGTAAAATCTAAATAATTGTGTTAGAAGACCATGCTTTGAGCTCGGAAACCCTTTTGTCAAGGGAGATTCTTGAATCTACCTGATATAGATACAGTAATTATATTGTAAAACGGCCCTACGGAACCCGGCGGGTATACTCGAACCAAATCAGAAACGAATGACAAAGCCATATTCGTCCACCGCTTTATTGCTAAATGTTTTTATTTCTGGATACATAAAGATGGAGATGGTGATGCCTCATTCTAAGCTGAAAGTCGGGATCGTTACCACATACTCATGCTCAAAACTACATAAGACATTCTATAAGCATCAAGATTCAAGCATCATGAAAAGGCAAGAAATTAAAGAAAAGACCTTATGCGCAAACTCTGATATTATAGTAACTCCTCAGAAAGTCAAGCTTCGGGGGTGATTGGTAGCAAGCTTTTCAGATGATGCAAAGTATGAGCATGTTGGCCAGGACACAAGATCGCAAGATGGAAAAGATTTCAAGGAGAAAGATTTAAAGATCTCGGACATAAAGACGAAGTCGAAAGACAATGACAAAGGTCAAGATCAAAGATCCACAAAGCATGACGGAACAAGCCTACAACGGAATTCAGAGACCAAGACCACAAGATCTAAACGCAAATTGCAATCTCATTGATCTCATGAAGGAGTGTCACAATGAACTCACTTCGGGGGAGATTGTTAGCCTCAAAATATTGAGTTGAACAAGGAAGTTCGTTCATTATATTAGGTCTCGGTCACTACTTTAAGCTACTTGATGAAAGTCAAGTATTGCTGAGAGTTCCAAGAAAGGACAACATTTACAGTGTTGACCTAAAGAGTGTTGTTCCCACTGGAGGTTTAACTTGTCTCATTGCTAAGGCCACAATTGATGAATCCAATACATGGCACAGGAGGCTTGGGCACATTAATTTTAAAACAATGAATAAACTTGTGAAGGGAAACCTTGTAAAAGGTTTACCTTCAAAGATTTTTGAAAATGATCATTCTTGTGTTGCCTGTCAGAAAGGAAAGCAACACAAAGCCTCCTATAAGACCAAGCTTGTGAACTCAATCAGCAAACCCTTACATATGCTTCATATGGACTTATTTGGTCCTACAAATGTTAAGAGTTTAATGAAAAAGTCTTATTGCCTAGTTGTCACTGATGACTTTAGTAGATTTTCTTGGGTATTCTTTTTGGCCACTAAGGATGAGACTAGTGGGATTCTAAAGACCTTCATAACAGAAATAGAAAATCAACTAGATCATAAAGTAAAAGTTATCAGGAGTGACAATGGAACTGAGTTTAAGAATAGTATAATGAACCAGTTTTGTGAAATGAAGGGGATTAAGAGGGAATTCAGTGTGGCTAGGACTCCTCAGCAGAATGGTGTAGCTGAGAGGAAGAATAGAACACTGATAGAGGCTGCAAGAACTATGTTAGTAGACTCTAAGTTGCCAACCACCTTTTGGGCTGAAGCAGTTAATACTGCTTGCTATGTGCTAAATAGGGTCTTAGTCATTAAGCCTCATAACAAGACACCTTATGAACTTATTCGTGGAAGACCTCCACTGATAGATTTCATGAAACCTTTTGGGTGTCCTGTTACCATCTTAAATACCAGGGATCATCTAGGCAAGTTTGATGGTAAAGCTGATGAGGGATATTTTGTTGGGTATTCTGTGGTTAGTAAAGCTATGAGAGTATTTAACAAGAGGACCAGGATAGTTGAAGAGACCTTAAACATTAGATTTCTTGAAAATACACCTAATGTGAAAGGAAATGGACCAGACTGGCTTTTTGATGTTGATTCTTTGTCAATATCTATGAACTATGTGCCAGTTGCTGTAGGGAACAAAACTAATGGTATTGCAGGAACCAAAGATAACATTGTTGCAGGTCAAGCTCAAAAGGAAAAAGAACCTGAACAAGAGTACATCCTAATACCTTTATGCACAATTGTTCCTATAATTTCTCAAGGTCCTAAGGATTGTATAGGGGATGCTGGAATGAAGCCTATATAAGTAGATGAAAATGAAGCTTCAGATAAAAGTAGGAAGCATGATCAAGATGCAAGAAGTGAGTCAAAAAGGTTAAATCAAAGAGAAATGCAGACTGAACACACTAACAGTTCTAATGGTATTAATATTGTTAGTACACCTGTTAGTACTGCTGGACCATCATTTGATACTGCGGTTCCATTAACACTAGTTAATACTGCTGGACCTTCTGATAGTACTGCTAATGAATCTGAAGAACAACTTTTTAAAAGATTTTATCCTTTCAAAAATGCATTTACCCTTCCACCTGTCCCAAATATATCTTCAATGGATAATACTAGCATCTTTGGAAATGCTTATGATGATGAAGATGTGGAAGAAGAGGTTGATATGAATAATGTAATTTCATCTTATACAGTCCATGATAATTCTTTCACCAAATTTCATAAAGATCAACCTGAAGATCAAGTGATTGGAAGTTTAAAGACTCTTGTATAGACAAGACACATGACCAAGATAAATGAAGAACATGGTTTGATTTCCTCAGTTCACAAGCTTAGGAGAACAAATCACAAAGATTATCAAATATTTTGTTTGCCTGATGTTATTTTTTTTTTTTTTATCGTTGTTTTATTTGTTAGATTCTTATTCTCTAATGGAACCCAAGAAACCATTTAAGCATAAAGTATCCAAGCGGGAGAAAGCAATTGCTGATTAGCTTTATAACAATTTAAACTCCTAAAAGTTTGGACCTTAGTTGATTTACCTAGAGACAAATGGGTAATTGGTACTAAATTTTTTAGAAACAAGAAGGATGAAAGAGGCATAGTGGTGAAGAACAAAGCTAGACTGGTTGCTCAGAGGTCAACTTTAAGAGTGAAGGTAAGATTATGATGAAGTCCTTTGCACCAGTTGCAATGATTGAAAGCCAAAAGATTATTTACTGGCTTATGCTTCTGACAAGATAATAAACCCCTATTTCGGGAGGTCTAGTTTCTCAAAATAAACTAGATGGATCATGTGTGTAGTTTAGTGAGAGAAAGTAGAGGAGGGGGATGAACACAAAAAGATGAAAGATTAGAATAAGGAAAAAAGAAAAATGAACAAATCCACCCCCTCATGGAGAGCCAATGAGGGTATTTACAAAAAGAAAAAGCTAACTATTCCTAGTTAACATAAAAGACCCCTGCGTAACACGCAGTGTCCAAAACTAATCCAATTCACGTGTAAGACGCCAGCTTCACTAAAAGTGAGGCTAACAATCTCCCTCCAAGATGGCGTCACACGTGAATTGGTTACAATGTTCCCTACAAGCAAAAATAAAGAAAAATGATAAGACGAAGTCAGTATTCCTTGAGAATATCTTTGACGATTACTTGAATACTCCATCTATATTTCTTCAGCTGTAGACGAACGAAATGTTTTGAGGATTGACATAGAAGTTTTCTCTACCGAACCCGGTTTTGATTGGATTTTTGCACATAACTTCCTGACATGACTTCAAAAACTTTCTTCATACACTTCTGGTCATCACGAAGTTTCTGAATTAGCTGCATGTCTTGAGAATGCTTCATATTCTTGCACTTCTGGTCATGTCGAAGTATATCAGAATTCTGCATCTCATTTGTCATCCTTGAAGTTCACATCTCCGCAAACTTCGCTTTGTTATGAATTATGCTCTGAACGTCTTCAGACTCCCTCCCCAACCAACACCCCTTGGACTGATAAGAATAAGTACACCGATCTTAAGGGGAGGGATTGATAATCATCAAACATCGTCTCACTTAGGAAGCATCCCATCTTGAGTGAAATACACCCAAAGTACACATTTTAACCTTTACAAGTCGAAACCGTTGACACCAAAGTACAATTGAAGCACTGCTCATCTCTTCGGACAAATCTCCGCATATTTTATAAGCCCGATCCAGAGAAACTTGTTGTCGTCCTTGAATGCAGTTTTCTCCTTCCCGAAAAGACATGGTATGACTTGCTACACCAAAGTCAACTAAGTCTCAAGTTTAAGCAATTTATCCCTCTATGTAGTCGAAGCGGTAACATCAAAACGGTAACATAAAAACAACTAAGTACCGGATGTACACATTTCTCCCTCCAGGATGATGACTAACTGAGGAATCATCATACTCATGTGTACATATTATGTCAACTGGAACTGCTTACTTAGCTTTATATACCCGTGATTGCATAAACAATACTCTGTGAGAAGATGTTGAATGGTACTCTCTTAACAAATCTCTCTTGATCAACCCGAACTAAATCCCCTTATCTATTATGTCGGCTATTACTGATGACTACTGATGAAGACAACCCGATGAGACGAACCCGAGAATGAAGCAAAATCCCCGACTTGTGACTTAATCTTGTACTATCCGCGTGATGAAGAACGGTGCAGAGGCAAATCTCTAAGTACCATATACTCACCCAAAAGTATATAAAAAATACAACACCTCTTGAAAAACTCCTCAACTACGTGAGACACTGAGTACTACAATGTAACTCCTTAAAGTGATAGCTATAACCCGTGAGTACTACAATATAACTCCTTACATCGAGTATAACTAGATACATCAAGTCTTCATCAAAAACCGTATATGCCCGAACAAGTCATCTTCGTTGTGGAGAAAGAGAAGTAATCGAAGACGAAATAAGTACACTCCCCGAGAAATTCTACTACAATCCCAAATAAGTAACATCGGACAAAATCTCCGTAGTCATTAAAATTCAATAATAGCCGTTATGAATGAAGGTGAATTTTGATAAGGATCGTTTTAGTGTAATGTATTGTGTTTGTTGTGTTGTTGTTCGTGATTTTTGATGTGTCATGATTGTTAACGGATATCGGCTCAAAAAAATATACCATAAAAATGCCCGTCCAAGTAATAAAACCCGGTCTTTTTATACTTTTACCCGACATGATGTTGTGTTATGATCGTTAACAGAAATTGGCTCTAAAAATATAGCATAATACCGGCCGTCCGAGTAAGAAAACCCGGACACGTTTACATTACCCGTCATAATATTATTTTAAAACCCGGCTTAATCTAATAACATGAGCCCAAAATAGTTTAACCATGAACGTTTTGGCTCAATTGTCATAACACAGCCAATCGCTTATACACTTTCAGCCAAACATTTCTTTATTCAAAAATCCAGCCAAAAACCATATGATTAACCGGCCCAATCCTGAATTATACTCGGCCCACATGCGTGTCTGATCCAACAAATCCCAGCCCAAGTTTTAATGAATATCGGCCCATCATTTTTCTTGACCGCAGGTCCAATGATAGTATATGGTCTAATATAAACCCACCAGCCTAATCGTTGAGAGAAGATGGGATATATAACTTTCTTAATACCTTATAACACTCCACAAACCCTAATCCACATAACAAAAAAAAAACGCAGTCAACATTCCATCTCTCCAAAACTAAATCGGCTCCCATCTTTATCCAACTCCACCAAAAGCAGTAACATATCAAATAATCAAACCCATGACTCATTCGACCATGACACACCCCATGAGTCTTTAATTAATTTGTCATAACAAAACAAGTGTACACCCTCACAATTGATTCTGCTGCATTCACGAAGAACATATAAGACATTCGGCTTCAAGGTCCTTCGGAGGATCTAAGGTAGGTTCGACTTGAGTGTTTGATATGTGTTTCATTTAATCAAAACAAGGAAACTCTATAACATAAGTTGTTATAAGATTTTCTTTAACTTCAAATATTAAAAGGGTTTATACCCTTGAAAGATCGATGATGAAATTGTATTTAGTCGAAAAAATTTGTTGATGAAAAATAAACACATAATCTGAGATTGAATTTTCATTTCATTTTGTTTTGAGTCAATGAGAGTTGGAGGAGATGGAGATAGGATTAGTGATGATGGGATAGGTTAGATTGAGTTGGATTTGATGGATTATTGTTGGCTGTGCGTTGATATGGTACTTGAGTCTGTCCTTTTTTTCATTTTGTTGACCCATTGACTCTTGACTCGGTTGTGGCTCATTGGGTTTAGATCGGTTGTGGCTCATTGGGTTTAGTTCGGTTCTTAAAGAGATCACTAGATCGGTTGTTGAAGTTTTGACTAGTTCGGGTCATTAGATCAGTGAACTCGTTCGGTTGCTCTAGATCGGTTGCATTAGTTCGGTTCTTTGTGAGTTTGACTAGATCGATCCTTTAAGCTTGATACTTGGTCAGTTGTTTGAAAAAAACTAGATCGGTGCTTGATTTTTTAAACTAGACGGTTACTGAAAAATTGTCCTTGCCTCGAAGCAGAAACCTTCTTTCTTGTCTTCAATAGTGAACAAAAAAAATTCAAGAGACCTAGATATAACGAAAACAGGACCAAACCAACCTCATAAAAAGTATATAAAAATAAAGGAAAAGAAAACTGTTATAAAACAGTTTTAATAATAAAACTGTTATAAAAAAAAACTTATTCGTGCCTTTACTCTTTCAGAAAGAGAAAGAATATTCTTATGACAAAGCATAAATCACCACGAACATAACACACAATACAAAACACCCCCGGTTAGCTCTGATATCAATTGATAAGGATCAAAAACACCTTTTCGGGAGGTCTTGGTTGATTAAAATAAACTAGATGAAACATGGTGTAGTTTTAGTGACAGAAAGTAAAAAGAGGGGATGAACACCAAAAGATGAAAGATTAGATTGAAAGAAAAATGGAAAAAGAACAAATGAACATCCACCCCCTCATGGAGAGCCATGAGGGATATTTATACAAGAAACAAAAAGCTAACTATTCCTAGTTAACATAAATGACCCCTGCGTGGTACGCAGTGTTCAAAACTAGTCTAATTCACGTATAAGACGCCAGCTTCACTAAAAGTGAGGCTATAACCTTTAACCCAATTAAACCCAAAACCATTTCCCGCCAAACAACCAACCCTACTATTCATCTGTCACTCTCCTCACCTCGACCCCTGCTCCATTAAACAAAACCATCCCTCTCACCTTCAACCCCACTTAGCAAGATGCCAATTCCACCTTGGCAATCCTCTAAATTTTGATTCGTTGGACAAAATCAAGGGCTTAGATGTATAAACTTGGTGAACAAGATTTTTGGATGCCTATGATGAAGTCTTGAAGCCACTCACACAAGAAAAACAACTTCTCACTCCTTTGTAAGCCATTAAGCCATCTAGTTTTTATGTAGTTTTTTAGATAGTTTTCAGCTTATATTAGTTTATTGTATTTGTTTTTAAAAGTTTGTACTGTTTTATTAAAGTTAATGAAATTTAAGTTTTATAAGTTTTATGTGAAAACCTTGTTTTTAAGTTAATGTTAGTTGTGCTTTAAAAACATTTATAAGCTCACAAAAGCTCTTTTTAATTCATACTTAAGCTGTTAACTTAAACTAGATAAGTTTTTTTCATAAACCTTATATTGTTAAGCTACTTTTACCAAAAATCACTTAAAAAACTCATTTGGAAGATAAGCCAGCAAAGGAAGGGCTTATAAGGGTTTTACTAGCTTGTTTTACACAAGCTAGAGCTTGTAGATGAGCTCTTTAAGAGCCCTTTTATCCCTGTTTTGAGCAAGGGATTTGTAAGTCCTTATTTTCCATTTTTTAGCTTCTTTACTGTTTAACTTCTTATTGTTGCTTATTATTCATGTTTAATGCTTATTTATGCTTCCTTGATGTTTAAATTTCATTTGTTCAAGATTTTAGTTAATACTGCTTATCCTTGTTAGCTTATGTAATATGCTTATTTTGTGTTATGAGTGCTTATTTATCTTTAGTTTATCTTATATTAAACCTGTTTTAAGTTTTTATAAGCTCTCTTAGTCTGGTTTAGCTTAAAATTTGTTTTTCAAGTTTTAAAGGGGTGTTTGGGATAAGGTATAAAATGGGTCAAAATGGTTTTAAAACTAGTTTGGGTCATAAATCTAACTACAGCGCATTTAGGACTTTTTAATCTTTTAAAAGATTTAAAGGTGGAAATTCAAATTTTAAGGCATGTTTCCATAATTTTTTCCAAATCTATGGTTTTTAAATCTTTTCAAACTGTTTTTATTTGATCTTTGCTAAAAATTATTGTAAGGTTGTTTTTAGGCTTCCATTTGGTGTTAAAATGCAGCAGGATAGGAGTTATTTAAGTGTGCATTTGCATTTGTGCTTTAGCTTAAATCTGTCATATTTGTCTTAGTTTTCTTTTCAGAGTATAAGTTCTTTTTAATCTAAAATTTAGGTTAGTAAAAATGGTTTTTAGAATCTGAATTTACGCAAATAAGCTCATTGGTTGGTGATCTTTATCTATTTTAGCTTATTTTAAGGTTTATAGTTTATTTGCTAGCTTAAAAAGTGGGTTGCAAAAGCCATTAAAGCTTAAAACAAGACACAACACCTACTGATTTTAATCAGTACATACTGAGTGTCACAGCCATTTTCATAAGCCCTTTTAGTAGCTTATTTGAGTTTCAAACTCAATTTTCTTTGCTAATTTTAGAAGCTTGTAGGACAAGCTTTTCGGTGGTATAAGCCACTAATCCATAAGGATCCAGCTACTTGCTTAAAAATAAGCTCAAAAGTGCCTCTATAGGCTGTTTGGTTAACAGTTTGGCCAAATAGCTTATTTGCTTATTTGAGCTTATGGTTTGTTAGGATTGCTTAAATTTTGCTTTGATCTGCTTAAGAGGTTAGGTGTTTGTCATTGTTAGTTTATTTAGCCTAGGGTAGAGCTTATTAGAAAATTTAGCTTAGAATTTTGTAGCTTATTTAGTTTGCTTATTAGTAGCCAATGGTGCTTATTAGGTGTAGTGTATCAACTGTATTAGCTTATTTTTCTTTTCTAAGTGCTTTTTAAGTCTACAAAAGCCCATAGTTTAGCCCCTTTGTTCTTAGTCTAAAAAGCTTAATCTGCCAACTTATTTGAGCTTTTTGCCAGCTTATTTTCTAGTTTTGTAAAAAGTGTTTTTTTAAAGATTGTTATTTTGGCTTAGTTTACAAGTTTTTAAAAAGAAAAAGTAAAAAAAAATGTTTTCAAAAAAGAAGAGGTCACATGGGTCGAACTTGTGACCTCCCCTTTCACAAACCAACATATTTACCACACACACTCTAACCATCAGCACCAGTAGGGTTCTGCCCATTTTCCCTTTACTTTATTTTTATACCCTTTTTGGCCTTTTAGCTTATCAGCCTATTTTTGCTTATTTCGTGCTTATTTCGTTAAGCTCTTTAGCTCATTTTATTTTTCTTAAATCAAGCACTGTCCAAACTACTTTCCCTGAATTTTTCAGATTTTTCCCATTTAATGAAATTTTCTTATTAAAACTGTTTTTAATTCATATTAAATTACAAAAAAATATATAATTCTTTTTTTAAAATTTTCTTGTATCCTTAGGACTTAGAAAAATTAAATTTGCATCGAGGGGTAAAATTTTATCAAGTTTTTTAGATTAAGGGACGCTGTTTTTAGTATCCATTAACGTTTTTAGATTCATAATTGCCTCGTTTTTAGTTTAACTTGCCTTTAACTTGCTTTTTCCCGTAGAATTAGAAAACCAACAAAAATCTTTGTTATTCAAACATCAATTATCAAACCGACTCTCGACTCTCCATTGCATTCCTCGTTGGGAAAAACGATTCGGTATATCATATACGACTAATACTACTCGATTTCATTGATTTCTTTCTTTAAACCTTTTCAAGGTTCATTTGATTTGGTTTGGTTAATATAAGTAGTGTTATTATTTATATATACCTAAAGCTAGAAATCAGCTTTTGGCGCCGCTGCCGGGGAGGAGTGTAAGCGAATGTCGTTTCAACGTTTGACAATTAGTGATTTGAAGATCATTCCTCGTGAAGTTATTTGTTTTATTTGTGAATATATAAAAAAATTCATTTTCTTTTATAAGATTAAAAGAAGAAAAATATAAAAATATAAAAACATTGTCTTTAATAAAGAATAAAAACCATCATCAATATAATGCTCTCAATTTGAGCATTATCATAATAAGTTCCCAAACAAAAGATTCAAAACTTGCCTTTGTGTTCCTTGTTGGAATATGGCTCACCTTTAAAGAGATTAACAACTATAAGAAAGGGGATAAAAGAGGTTGTTCCGAGGAACTACGACCCGAAAGGAGAAGGTTTTAATAGCTTCACGCTTTTCCTCCCCCCCCGCTCCACCGCTCCGTGTGTTGTTTTTCTTTTAGAGAGCTAACCGTAAAGCAAGTGGATTATTGGTTTAAGTTAATTCGGTCTCATTTTGTCCTTTAATAAAATATATTGTTTAAAAAACTTGAAAACTAAAAATATTCTCCTTAACCTCTTGCCATTTAATTCTTCTACTTATCCTCTATATTGTTTAATTCTTAGGGTCTATTACTCGATAATCGTTTGAATCCTATGTAACAACAGATAAAAGAATGTTCGTCCTTAATGGAGCGTTGTAGATAAAAATTACAATGGGGGTGGTTGTTCTAAAGGGGGTTTCGTAGACAAGTTTGTTTGTGATCCTAATAAAACACCCGACTCGTCTCAACGACCCCCTTATGATTGTCCCAAGTGTGGAAACCCGGTTGACGGTCCATATTGTCGACAATGTGCTCTATTACGAAAGAAATTGAAGGAAGTTTGGTTACAATTTGTGATGAAAATGAAATTTTCCAAGACTTTCTAAAAAACTTTCGAGTCACCAATGACAATACTAAGCGTGTTCATGCACTAAGAGGCCATTCGTCTTCAATCAGGACCCCGGTGAAAATTCTTCACAAAGGCCTCCACATATTGACCACCATTGTTTGTTACGGTTGTGTGTTCGTTAGACGGTTATCCCTTTTTGTTAACGATTACTTGTGAGTCTGGTGAGGAACGGGTGCTCATTATGGCATATAATTGGGTCCCACCGAAAGTTTCGATTATCTCTAATCCGGAACCATGTTACAATCAAAACGTTGATAAGTTCCCATAAACTTTGCCAAGTTTTCATCCGACATGCTATTCTAGAGATGAAAATTCATTCACTTATGATTCTAATCTTAATTTTGTTTATGATTCTCCTAACCCACCTCCGCAATCCCCGACGTATTATTATGAGTTTTGTGGGAACGATGCTCATTATGGTCACGATTGTCCACCTCAAGTTCCGTTTATCTATAATCTAGAACCCTGTTACAATCAATACTTTAATTTCCACAAATTTTATTATTTACATCCCACAATATAGATGTCGAACCTGCTGTGGGGCCCGCATGAGACATTTCCAATGTCAACAATGATCTCTTACGAACCTTGTGTGAAAATGAGAAGGTCCCATGAGACCTTTTCAATGTGAACCAATGAATTATAATGAGCCCAATCTTTTGTTAGTATTCCAGTTTTTGACCACTTTCAACAGTAACACCCGCAGTAGTTCGTCATTCATTCCACCTCCTCCTGAAAAGACATTTAGAGAATTACTAGCAAGGAACGGGCGGCTAATATCGATCAATCACCTTCTCAAGAAATTTAGTATCCAAGATATGGAGGATCTGAATCAACATTATTTAGATGAAATGAAAAGTTTAATTAATGAATTACAGATTAAAGATTATCGTAATGAGAGAATATATATTCAGTATAAAAGGGAATATGAAATTAAGATTGATGAGCTTAAACAGAATTTCAATGGAATGAGTATTGAAATTAGGAAAAAAGAGAAAAAGCTTCTGCAACAAGAGCAAGCAGCTTATGTTAGAACTTCGCAACGGTTCAATTTTATTTACTATGATGATGACGATGATGAGGAAAGTTATATTCCATTGAGTGACGTTATTTTTGAACTTCCTCCGTGTGTTGCAATCACACCTGTTTTATCAACCGAGGAGCCCGATAACTCTCTAAGTATGGGGGACGAGCATCTTGACACTATTCCGGCAACCGAATCAGACGAACTAATAAAGTCTAGTGTTGAGGACCTTGTCCCAATCCCAAGTGAGTCTGAGGGTATTCCCGACAATATGTGTGATGTGCCTTTTCATGATAATTTTCTGCCTCTTGACATCTTAAAAGATCAATTTGAGGAATTCTCTGATTCTAACGATGATTCAACTTCGATTGATGACGATTATTTCTCTATTGACGACATCAATTATGTTGATGCATCACCTCCCGAATCTGAGCTCGTCAGCTTAGAGGTGGTGGAGAATGAAAATGGAGAGAATGATACCGATATTCTTCTTACAATCAAGGATGATATTCTTCGTTAAAAATTGTTGAATGTCAATCTTCTTATTGCTAAGATCAAAGCATTAAAAGACAATCCCACTCCATCTTTTGATTTTGTGACCAAGTCTCCCTCCACATCTCCTAACTCTTTCTTGGAGGAGACCGACACTTCTTATAATTCTTTATCCGAGTTCAAAACTTTCTGCTTTAATTTGGAAGAGAAAAGTAGTGGCAATCCCACTTCTCATTCTGGTTTATCTCTTCCAGATTATGAAGCATTCTTTTGTGATAGTGAGCCCAATTCAGGGGATTTCACTATGGATGTGGTGGAGGGGATAAGGTTTTGATAATCCACAAGAAATAACCAAGTTCATGTGCCTAATGTTTTACCCACCCATCCCACCCTTCATCTGGATTTAGATTTCACTCTTTATAGTGATTCCCTTGGATCCGACCTTGTAGTTTTTTTTCCTTCCGGAACTAGAAACAAGATTTTTGATCCAGGGATATTCTGTGAAGTTCAATCCAAGATATTTTAATCACCGAATGAATTTTCTATCTCATTCATCCGTGATCCTCTTTCTCTAGTTTTTGACACTTTGCTCCTATTTTCATCCAAAAATAAAGAAAAAGATTTCAATCCTGGGAGCCTTTCTTCAAATGAGGCAAAATATCCTCTCTTCGCTTACGTTGTATGGATCTTTCTTCCCTTTCTCACGTATCCCGTTACTCCTCCATATCTTCTCTCCTCCGAGAATGAAGATACCATTTTTGAACCCGGCATCTTCATTTATCATTCTTTTATGCTGGGTGTATCTCATCGGAGTGGAACTTTCATGAAATTCAATGTTTATCCAAAACACTTGAATGAAAGTCCGATGGAGATTTTATCTTCCACTTGCTTCCCCATGGACCAATGAATTCGGGGTCGAGTCAGGCTCAAGACTCGATTAACAAAAACAAGCACTTCGTGGGTGGCAACCCATGCTTATCCTAATATATTTATATAGTAGTAATGAATAAGTGTGTTGTGAGGAGGCTCACCTGTCCCTTTCTCGTGTTTTGTGGTTTTGTGTTATTGTCTAGGATTGCCCAGATTTTGAAGCCACTCGTGCTCGTGGTTTTATACTTCGTTCACTCGAGCTTCAAATCCTCAGCTTCAATTTGGGAATCCAATATCCTAATCTTATCGACTAACATTTATCTTTAATCATACTTAATAAACGACTTTAGATTCACGTAGGTACCCTTTAAAACATTGAGGACAATGTTGAGTTCTAGTATGGGGGATCTATCGATTTGATTGTGCTTGCAGTCGTTGTTTTCACGTAATCCCGTTTTTACCACCAAAAAACTGAAAAAAATTAAAAAAAAATTCAAAAACAAAATAAGTGTTTTGTCACAATTTTGACTTTCTCGTTGGGTAGAATAAGAATAAATTTGGACTCGATCGAGCGTGTTGAGCTCTTGCTTGTTCTTTAACTTTTAGACTAAGCATTCGCGAATCTTTGCAAAGAACGAAAAATGATAGAGTTAAGTATGAGTTAGATGCTAAACGAGGATTATTTGGAAATCTTACAAGCTCATAAGTGTAATTTGTGGCTTTTTCTTCCATAAGCTTCTAACTGGACTAATAATACATGCTATTTTTGAAAATTAAACTCAAATCAACAATTTTTGAAATGTAGTCAATAACATTTTTGTCTTAGTTTATATTTATACTTAAATTTTCTAAAAAGAAATTTTCTCTATATATCATGGTAATATTATATATATATATATATATATATATATATATATATAGTTATAAAGGTAACAATAATAATTATAAACTGTGGGCTGATAAAAGTTTACTGCCTCTTGCCGGCTCACAACCGATGTGGCAGTCTTCAAAAGAAAGCCCATAGTAAGAATAATTATCCGAGACCGATAAAAGTTTGCTGCATCTTGCCGGCTCACAACCGATGTTGCAGCCTTTTAAAAGGTCAATGATTTCCTTAGTTTAAATGATGTGTAATTATATTAAGTGTAATAAATGTGATTTAATAAATATAGGGAAAATCTATTTTTCTTAAATTTAAATATGCTTTTAAACTAAGACTTTTTCATTTTCAGTTGTGGTTGTTCTAAATAAGGTATGTATAAATGGGAAACCTAAGAGTTTTTGAAACCGAAGATCCGTGAGTCTTGATACTAGTCTCTGTAGAGTGTCAAAAGCCTGGTCACTTAGCCGCAAGGTTGGGATGTTCCGAGACAAAAGTCGCTACATGAGATGATCTCGCCTTCAAACTCATTATTCTTGGGTGGAACGTGAAGCATAGAAATTTTGCAAAACATTGATCCATGGTTGAAATTCAAAATGGCACATTCACCTAAGATATAATAATTGTCGGGAGTGAAAAGTTTCACAAGATACAAATATGAGTAATGTTAGCATCTTTACTTGTATTTAACGGTGATTTCGTTTTTAGCTTGGTTTGGAATGTGTGAAAAGTCGAGAACGATGAATTTATCCTTTTTGGAGCATTTTAGGATTGAAATGTTTCTTGTTTTATGATCCTTAAAAGTTATAAAATAACGAAAGTCAAACACGTTAGTTAGTTGCTTAAAAAGAAAAGTACAAAAAAGGAGAAAAGAGAAAAATACAAAAATATGTGTGTGAATAAGTGTAAATATTTAAAAATGGTCAAAACGGGGCTTTTCAAAACTTATGAGTCTTTAATTCCCTTTGATGAACACTTAGCTACTTTTCGAGGTAATTAGTCGAGGGGGATTGAGATTCTTAGTTTTCCTAAGTGTTTACTTATGGCATTGCGTGAGGACACGACAATAGTTTAGTATGGGGGATTTTGGTATGTGCTTAAATACACATACCTTTGACCTAATAAAACGTGCTTAAAAGACTAAAAACATACCAAAAATACATTGTATTTGTGTGTTTTGCATTTATGTTGTGCAGGTAACGGATATCTAAGAAAAGGACAAAAACGAAGCCAAAACGGACAAAACCGAGCACGGAATGGAAAGAGTGTGAAAAGTCAAAGTCAAAGTCAACCAAAAAGTCAACCAAGTCAAAGTCAAAAGTCAAAGACGAAGCCGATACCGAAGAGATACTTAATGGGCCCACCCGCACCCATCTAATGGGTCGGGTCAGCCCATTAAGCATTTATGTACAAGACTTATAAGACTTAAGTCGTATAAAAGCCCAATACCCTTTTAAACTATACCCGGCCCAACATTTAAGCCCATAACACCCGTTAACTATCATTAACCCAACACCCCCTTAACCTTCACATCGTTAGTCCTCAAGGACTAACATTGTTAGTCCAAAAGGACTAACGATGCAAACATATGACAAAAACAGGGGATTAACCCCGTTATCTCCAAAACAAACACACCCATTTTTCCCGCCATCACTATTCATCATCTCTTTCCCTCGACCACTGCACCCCCAGATTTTCCTTTTAACTCTTCCCGCCAAAACGGCTTTTCCCCCTCAACCCCACTTCATAAACAGCCAAATCTACCATGGCAATCCCATAAACTCTTATTGGCTGATGAACAAAGACAAAAATTGAAGGGTTGAGATCATCCCCTTGGAGAGCACTCAAATTAGATGGCTTAGATGATGACTTCGAGCTCTCTCACACAGGAAACACACCTCTCCATTGTCTCAGTAAAGAAACACAAGTCCAAGACCCAAGACCTTGAAGTTTTTCTATATAAATAGGGACATTGTAAGCCCTAAGGGGCATCTAGTTTTTAAGTTTTAGTTTTCAGCTTACATTAGTTTATTGTACTTGTTTTTAAAAGTTTTGTACTGTTTTATTTAAGTTAATGAAAATCTAAGTTTTATTGTTAAATTCAGTTTTTAACAAGAATTGTTTTTAAGTTAATGCTTTTATGTTTTATAAGCTCACAAAAGCTCTTTTTACCTGTTTACTTAAGCTGTCTAACTTAAGCTATATAAACTTTTCCATAGTTCATATAGCCTAAGTCCCTTTTACCTAAAAATCACAAAAAAAGCTATTTGGAAGACAAGCCAGTTCTGGAAGGGTTTGTGGTAATTTACTAGCTTGTTTTAAACAAGCTAAAGCTTGTAGACAAAAGCTCTAAAGAGCACTTAAGCCCTTGTTTTGAGCAAGGGATTTGTAAGTCCTCATTTTCCATTTTTTAGCTTATTTACTGTTCAACTGCTTATTACGGCTTATTGTTTCTTATTATTCATGTTTAATGTTTATTTATGCTTCCTTGATGTTTAAATTTCATTTGTTCAAGTTTTTAGTTAATACTGCTAGTTTAGCTTTTCATACTGCTTATCTTGTTAGCTTATGTTAAGTGCTTATTTCTGTGTTATGAGTGCTTATTTATCTTTAGTTTATCTTATATTAAACCTGTTTTAAGTTTTTATAAGCTCTTTTAGTCTGGTTTAGCTTAAAATTTATTTTTCAAGTTTTAAAGGAGTGTTTGGGATAAGGTATAAAATGAGTCAAAATGGTTTTAAAACTGGTTTGGGTCATAAATCTAACTTTACCAAGCTCTTTTAGGTCATTTTAATATGTTTTAAAAGTTTTTAAAGTGGAAATTCAAAGTTTTAAGGCATTTTCTATAAGATTTCCAAATCTGTGGTTTTTAAATCTTTTCAAACTGTTTTTATTTGATCTTTGCTAAAAATTGTTGTAAGGTTGTTTTTAGGCTTCTATTTGGTGTTAAAATGCAGTAGGATAGGAGTTATTTAAGTGTGCATTTGCATTTGTGCTTTAGCTTAAATCTGTTATAGTTGTCTTAGTTTTCTTTTCAGAGTATAAGTTCTTTTTAATCTCAAATTTAGGTTAGTAAAAATGGTTTTTAGAATCTGAATTTAAGCAAATAAGCTCATTGGTTGGTGATCTTTATCTGTTTTAGCTTATTTTAAGGTTTAGAGTTTATTTACTAGCTTAAAAAGTGGGCTGCAAAAGCCATTAAAGCTTAAAACAAGACTCAGCACATACTGATTTTAATCAGTACACACTGAGTGCAAACAGCTTTTTCACAAGCCCTTTTAGTAGCTTATTTGAGTTTCAAACTCAATTTTCTTTGCTGATTTTAGAAGCTTGTAGGACAAGCTTTTCAGTGGTATAAGCCACTAA
This sequence comes from Tanacetum coccineum, assembly GCA_026074375.1. Classification (NCBI taxonomy): domain Eukaryota; kingdom Viridiplantae; phylum Streptophyta; class Magnoliopsida; order Asterales; family Asteraceae; genus Tanacetum; species Tanacetum coccineum. The sequence continues at coordinate 23,865 of BQNB010004269.1, forward strand.
TCCATAAGGATCCATCTACTTGCTTAAAAATAAGCTCAAAAGTGCCTCTATAGGCTGTTTGGTTAACAGTTTGGCCAAATAGCTTATTTGCTTATTTGAGCTTATGGTTTGTTAGGATTGCTTAAATTTTGCTTTGATCTGCTTAAGAGGTTAGGTTTTTGTCATAGTTAGCTTATTTAGCCTAGGGTAGAGCTTATTTAAGCTTATTAGAAAATTTAGCTTAGAATTTTAAGTGTAAAAGCCTTTAGGTAATTATGTCATTTTGTAGCTTATTTAGTTTGCTTATTAGCAGTCAATAGTGCTTATTAGGTGTAGTGTATCAACTGTATTAGCTTATTTTTCTTTTCTAAGTGCTTTTTAAGTCTACAAAAGCCCATAGTTTAGCCCCTTTGTTCTTAGTCTAAAAAGCTTAATCTGCCAACTTATTTGAGCTTTTTGCCAGCTTATTTTCTAGTTTTGTAAAAAGTGTTTTTTAAGGATTGTTATTTTGGCTTAGTTTACAAGTTTTTAAAAAGAAAAAGTAAAAAAAATGTTTTCAAAAAAGAAGAGGTCACATGGGTCGAACTTGTGACCTCCCCTTTCACAAACCAACATATTTAACACTCACACTCTAACCATCAGCACCAGTAGGGTTCTGCCCATTTTCCCTTTACTTTATTTTTATACCCTTTTTGGCCTTTTAGCTTATCAGCCTATTTTTGCTTATTTCGTGCTTATTTCGTTAAGCTCTTTAGCTCATTTTATTTTTCTTAAATCAAGCAATGTCCAAACTACTTTCTCTGAATTTTTCAGATTTTTCCCATTTAATGAAATTTTCTTATTAAAACTGTTTTTAATTCATATTAAATTAAAAAAAAAATATAATTCTTTTTTTAAAATTTTCTTGTATCATTTAGGACTTAGGAAAATTAAATTTGCACTCGTAGGGGTAAAATTTCAAGTTTTAGATTTTAGGTCGCGTTTTTAGGATCCCATTAACGTTTTTAGATTCATAATTGCCTCGTTTTTAGTTTAACTTGCCTTTAACTTGCTTTTTCCCGTAGAATTAGAAAACCAACCAAAATCTTTGTTATTCAAACATCAAATGTCAAACCAACTCTTGACTCTTCATTGCATTCCTCGTTGGAAAAAACGACCCGGGAATATCATATACTACTCGGATTTCATTGATTTTCTTTCTTTAAACCTTTTCAAGGGTCACTTGATTTGGTTTGGTTATTATAAGTAGTATTATTATTTATATATACCTAAAGCTAGAAATCACCTATAGAAGTGGATGTAAGTGGAGCTTCAAATAAACATGGGGAGGATGATCAAGCCACAAGAAGTGAGTTTGAAAGGCTACTTCAACAAGAAAAGCAGACTGTACATCCTAACAGCACTAATAGTATTAATACTGTTAGTACACCTGTTAGTACTGCTGGACCATCTTTTACTAATGATGCTCCATCATCACTAGTTAATGCTGCTAGAACTTCTGAGGAACATCTATTTGAACAATTTTCTCCTTTCAAAAATGCATTTACTCTTCCAGATGTTCCAAATGTGTTTTCAAATGATGATACTGGAATTTTTGGTAATACTTATGATGATGCAGATGTGGGTGCAGAAGCTGACCTAAAAAACTTGGAAACAACCATGAATGTAAGTCTTATTCCCATAACCAGAATTGACAAGGATCATCCTAAAGACCAGATCATTAGAGACTTAACTTCAGCTATTCAAACAAGGAGAATGACCAAGATTTCTGATGAACATGCTATGGTTAGTTACATTAATAAGTAGAGGAGAGCAAATCACACAGATTATCAAAATTACTTATTTTCCTGTTTTCTCTCTCAAAATGAACCCAAGAAAGTGATTCAAGCTCTGGAAGATCCAAGCTGGATAGAAGAAATGCAAGAGGAGCTTCTACAATTTCAACTTCAAAAGGTTTGGACACTGGTTAATCTACCTAATGGGAAGTGGGCCATTAGAACCAAATGGGTCTTTAGAAACAAGAAATATGAGAGAGGAATTGTCATTAGAAACAAGGCAAACATGGTTACACAAGGTTACACCCAAGAAGAAGGCATTGATTATGATGAGGTTTTTGCTCTTGTTGCTAGGATAGAAGCAATCAGGTTATTTTTTGCCTATGCATTATTTATGGGGTTTATTGTGTACCAAATGGATGTGAAGAGTACCTTCTTATATGGTAATATTGAAGAGGAGGTATATGTTTACCAACCTCCTGGCTCGACAAAGTGTATAAGGTAGAAAAAGCTTTATATGGTCTACATCAAGCTCCTAAAGCCTGGTATGAGACCTTGTCTACCTACTTAATTAAAAATGGATTTAGAAGAGGCACTATAGATAAGACTTTGTTCATTAAGAAGGACAAAGGTGATATCTTGTTAGTACAGGTGTATGTTGATGATATCATCTTTGGGTCCACAAAGAAGTCTTTATGTGATGAGTTTGAAGGTTTGATGCACAAAAGATTTCAAATGAGTTCTATGGGGGAATTTACTTTCTTCTTAGGATTACAAGTACAACAGAAGGAGGATGGAATCTTCATTAGCCAAGACAAATATGTGGCTGAAATATTGAAGAAGTTTGATTTTGCCACTGTGAAGACAGCAAGCACTCTTATGGAACATAACAAGGCATTGGTCAAGGATGAAGAAGCTGATAGTGTGGATGTTCATTTATACAGATCAATGATTGGATCATTGATGTACCTAACAGCTTCTTGACCAGACATAACTTTTGGTTGTTTGTTCTTGTGCAAGTTTCCAGTTACACCTAAAATCTCACATCTTTCATGCTGTGAAAGAGGATCTTAGATACTTGCAAGGTCAACCGTAAATTGACCTTTGGTATCCTTCCTAGAAATTCACCATTAGACTGGTAACCTTTCAGATAGTGACTAGTCTTGCAGTCTTGACAAGAAATCCACAACAGGAGGTTGTCAATTTCTTGGCAAGAGATTAATTTCATGGCAATGTAAAATGCAAACAATAGTTGCAAACTCCACTATTGAAGCAGAATATGTTGCTGCTGCAAATTGCTGTGGACAAGTGTTATGGATTCAAAATCAAATACTTGATTTAACTTCATAAACACCAAGATTTACATTGATAATGAAAGCACCATTTGTATTGTGAAGAATCCAGTGTTTTACTCTAAAACCAAGCACATAGAGATTAGACACCATTTTATCAGGGATTCTTATGAGAAGAAACTTATTCATGTGCTTAAGATCCATACAAACCATTATGTAGCTGATTTATTAACAAAGGGATTTGATGTTAGCAGGTTCAACTATTTAATCGCTAGCATTGGACTTCTAAATTTGTAGCTACATGGTTTCAGGGGAGGTAAATGGTGTATAAGTGCTATTTGGATTGAAGTTGGAAGGTAAATATAATGATCAGTTAGTTAATACTGTTGGGATTAGCTTTCACTACTTGAAGAAACTTTGTACTACTGGTAAAAAATGTGTATACTGCTAGGATTGGTTAGTGCTGCTCACATGTGTTTAAAGATGGTTTTTCAATTTGAGGAATTCTCTGATTCTAACGATGATTCAACTTCGATTGATGACGATTATTTCTCTATTGACGACATCAATTATGTTGATGCATCACCTCCCGAATCTGAGCTCGTCAGCTTAGAGGTGGTGGAGAATGAAAATGGAGAGAATGATACCGATATTCTTCTTACAATCAAGGATGATATTCTTCGTTAAAAATTGTTGAATGTCAATCTTCTTATTGCTAAGATCAAAGCATTAAAAGACAATCCCACTCCATCTTTTGATTTTGTGACCAAGTCTCCCTCCACATCTCCTAACTCTTTCTTGGAGGAGACCGACACTTCTTATAATTCTTTATCCGAGTTCAAAACTTTCTGCTTTAATTTGGAAGAGAAAAGTAGTGGCAATCCCACTTCTCATTCTAATTTATCTCTTCCAGATTATGAAGCATTCTTTTGTGATAGTGAGCCCAATTCAGGGGATTTCACTATGGATGTGGTGGAGGGGATAAGGTTTTGATAATCCACAAGAAATAACCAAGTTCATGTGCCTAATGTTTTACCCACCCATCCCACCCTTCATCTGGATTTAGATTTCACTCTTTATAGTGATTCCCTTGGATCCGACCTTGTAGTTTTTTTTCCTTCCGGAACTAGAAACAAGATTTTTGATCCAGGGATATTCTGTGAAGTTCAATCCAAGATATTTTAATCACCAAATGAATTTTCTATCTCATTCATCCGTGATCCTCTTTCTCTAGTTTTTGACACTTTGCTCCAATTTTCATCCAAAAATAAAGAAAAAGATTTCAATCCTGGGAGCCTTTCTTCAAATGAGGCAAAATATCCTCTCTTCACTTACGTTGTATGGATCTTTCTTCCCTTTCTCACGTATCCCGTTACTCCTCCATATCTTCTCTCCTCCGAGAATGAAGATACCATTTTTGAACCCGGCATCTTCAATTAATCATCGTTTTAAATGCTGGGTGTAAATCTCATCGGGAGTGAATTAACTTTCAATGAAATTCAATGTTTATCCAAACACTTGAATGAAAGTCCGATGGAGATTTTATCTTCCACTTGCTTCCCCATGGACCAATGAATTCGGGGTCGAGTCAGGCTCAAGACTCGGTTAACAAAAACAAGCACTTCGTGGGTGGCAACCCATGCTTATCCTAATATATTTATATAGTAGTAATGAATAAGTGTGTTGTGAGGAGGCTCACCTGTCCCTTTCTCGTGTTTTGTGGTTTTGTGTTATTGTCTAGGATTGCCCCAGATTTTGAAGCCCACTTCGTGCTCGTGGTTTTATACTTCGTTCACTCGAGCTTCAAATCCTCAGCTTCAATTTGGGAATCCAATATCCTAATTTTATCGACTAACATTTATCTTTAATCATACTTAATAAACGACTTTAGATTCATGTAGGTACCCTTTAAAACATTGAGGACAATGTTGAGTTCTAGTATGGGGGATCTATCGATTTGATTGGAGCTTTATGCAGACGTGTTTCCACGTAATCCCGTTTTTAAACCACCAAAAAAATGAAAAAAAATTAAAAAAAAATTCAAAAACAAAATAAGTGTTTTGTCACAATTTTGACTTTCTCGTTGGGTAGAATAAGAATAAATTTGGACTCGATCGAGCGTGTTGAGCTCTTGCTTGTTCTTTAACTTTTAGACTAAGCATTCGCGAATCTTTGCGAAGAACGAAAAATGATAGAGTTAAGTATGAGTTAGATGCTAAACGAGGATTATTTGGAAATCTTACAAGCTCATAAGTGTAATTTGTGGCTTTTTCTTCCATAAGCTTCTAACTGGACTAATAATACATGCTATTTTTGAAAATTAAACTCAAATCAACAATTTTTGAAATGTAGTCAATAACTATTTTGTCCTTAGTTATATTATACTATAAATTTTTCTAAAAAGAAATTTTCTCATATATCATGTAATATTAATATAGTATATATATTATAAATATATATATATAATCACAAATATATATATATATATATATATATATATATAGTTATAAAGGTAACAATAATAATTATAAACTGTGGGCTGATAAAAGTTTACTGCCTCTTGCCGGCTCACAACCGATGTGGCAGTCTTCAAAAGAAAGCCCATAGTAAGAATAATTATCCGAGACCGATAAAAGTTTGCTGCATCTTGCCGGCTCACAACCGATGTTGCAGCCTTTTAAAAGGTCAATGATTTTCCTTAGTTTAAAAATGATGTGTAATTATAATAAGTGTAAATAAATGTGAATTTAATAAAATATGGGAAAATCTATTTTTCGTAAATATAAATATGCTTTTAAATAAGACTTGTTTTCAGTTACGTTGTGGTTGTTCTAAATAAGGTATGTATAAATGGGAAACCTAAGAGTTTTTGAAACCGAAGATCCGTGAGTCTTGATACTAGTCTCTGTAGAGTGTCAAAAGCCTGGTCACTTAGCCGCAAGGTTGGGATGTTCCAGACAAGAAGTCGCTACATGAGATTGACTCGCCTTCAAACTCAGATTCATGGTGAAACGTGAAGGCAAAGAAATTTTGCAAAACGTTGATCATGGTTTTGTAAATTCCCAAACTGGCACATTCACCTAAGTTAAGAGAAACTGTCGGAGTGAAAAGTTTCACCAATTTCCAAATATGAGTAGTGTTAGCATCTTTAGCTTGTATTTAAACGGAGATTTCCGTTTTAAAGCTTGGGTTTGGAATAAGTGAAAAGTCAGAACGATGAATTTAATGCCTTTGGGGCATTTAGGATGTGAAATGTTTCTTGTTCATGATCTCTAAAAGTTATAAGAATAACGAAAGTCAAACATGTTAGTTAGTTGCTTAAAAAGAAAAGTACAAAAAAATGGAAAAAGGAAAAATACAAAAATATGATAATAATAAGTGTAAATATTTAAAAATGTAAAAAAACGGGGATTTTCCTAAAAACATAGATTCTTTAATTCCCCTCGTTGAACACTTAGCTTACTTTTCCGGTAATTATGTCGAGGGATTGAGATTCTGATTTGTTTAAGTGTTTACGTTTATAGCATGCGTGAGGACACGGCAATAGTTTAGTATGGGGATTTTTGGTATGTGCTTAATACACATAACTTTTAACCTTTGATAACGACCTAAATGACAAAGAACCAGACATCAAATCCAATATATGCTTGTTTTGTGAGTTATCTGTGCAGTAACGAATATTCTCTAAAGGGAACAAAAAATCAAGCCAAACAGAAAAAACCAAGCACGAGAAAAAAGGCAATGAAAAGTCAAAAGTCAGAGTCAAAGTCAACCAAAAAGTCAACAAAGACAAAGTCAAAAGTCGAAGAAAAAACCGAAGAAATCTTAATGGACCAACCCGCACCCAAATTAATGGGCCGGGTCAGCCCATTAAGCTTATTATATAGGCTTTTTATGATAAAAATAACCCAAAACCTTTTTTAAACTTTACCGGCCCAACATTAAGCCCAACACCATACACCCTTAACCCACTTAACAACCATTAAACCATCAACCCTTAACCTTTGCATCGTTAGTCCTTGAGGACTAACCTTGCTAGTCCTTAAGGACTAACTCAGTTAGTCCCTTCACCTTAAACCCTTTACACCCTGTCGCTTCTCCCCCTTTAATATACACTAACCCCGTTAACCTTTAACCCAATTAAACCCAAAACCATTTCCCGCCAAACAACCAACCTCACTATTCATCTATCAATCTCCTCACCTTGTACCCTACTCCATTAAACAAAACCATCCCTCTCACCTTCAACCCCACTTAGCAAGATGCTAATTCCACCTTGGCAATCCTCTACATGTTGATTCGTTGGACAAAATCAAGGGCTTAGATGAATAGACTTGGTGAACAAGATTTTTTGGAATGGCTGTTTTTTTTTTTTATGAGGAAGTATGAAGCTAACTCACGACAAAATTACAACAACCTCTCACTCACTCACAGAACTAGCACAAAGAAGAAGACCCGAAGACTTAGTTTTTTTTATAAATAGGTCATTTGTAAGCCATTAAGCCATCTAGTTTTTATGTAGTTTTTTAGATAGTTTTCAGCTTATATTAGTTTATTGTATTTGTTTTTAAAAGTTTGTACTGTTTTATTGAAGTTAATGAAATTTAAGTTTTATGTGAAAACCTTGTTTTTAAGTTAATGTTAGTTGTGCTTTAAAAATATTTATAAGCTCACAAAAGCTCTTTTTAACTCATACTTAAGCTGTTAACTTAAACAATATGAGTTTTTCCATAACTTATATTGTTTAAGCCACTTTTACTAAAAATCACTCAAAAAGCTTATTTGGAAGATAAGCCAGAAAAGGAAGGGCTTGTAGGGGTTTTGCTTTGTAGATGAGCTCTCTAAGAGCCCTTTTGTCCCTGTTTTGAGCAAGGGATTTGTAAGTCCTCATTTTCCATTTTTTAGCTTATTTACTGTTCAACTGCTTATTGTTGCTTATTATTCATGTTTAATGCTTATTTATGCTTCCTTGATGTTTAAATTTCATTTGTTCAAGTTTTTAGTTAATACTGCTAGTTTAGCTTTTCATACTGCTTATCTTGTTAGCTTATGTTAAGTGCTTATTTTTGTGTTATGAGTGCTTATTTATCTTTAGTTTATCTTATATTAAACCTGTTTTATGTTTTTATAAGCTCTTTTAGTCTGGTTTAGCTTAAAATTTGTTATTTATGTTTTAAAGGAGTGTTTGGGATAAGTTATAAAATGGGTCAAAATGGTTTTAAAATTGGTTTGGGTCATAAATCTAACTTTACCAAGCTCTTTTAGGTCATTTTAATCTGTATTAAAAGTTTTTAAAGTGGAAATTCAAAGTTTTAAGGCATTTTCTATAAGATTTCCAAATATGTGGTTTTTAAATCTTTTCAAACTGTTTTTATTTGATCTTTGCTAAAAATTATTGTAAGGTTGTTTTTAGGCTTCCATTTGGTGTTAAAATGCAGCAGGATAGGAGTTATTTAAGTGTGCATTTGCATTTGTGCTTTAGCTTAAATCTGTCATATTTGTCTTAGTTTTCTTTTCAGAGTATAAGTTATTTTTAATCTAAAATTTAGGTTAGTAAAAATGGTTTTTAGAATATGAATTTAAGCAAATAAGCTCATTGCTTGGTGATCTTTATCTGTTTTAGCTTATTTTAAGGTTTATAGTTTATTTACTAGCTTAAAAAGTGGGCTGCAAAATCCATTAAAGCTTAAAACAAGACTCAACACATACTGATTTTAATCAGTACATACTGAGTGTTATAGCCATTTTCATAAGCCCTTTTAATAGCTTATTTCAGTTTCAAACTTAATTTTCTTTGCTGATTTTAGAAGCTTGTAGGACAAGCTTTTCAGTGGTATAAGCCACTAATCCATAAGGATCCATCTACTTGCTTAAAAATAAGCTCAAAAGTGCCTCTATAGGCTGTTTGGTTAATAGTTTGGCCAAATAGCTTATTTGCTTATTGACTTGATGGTTGTTAAGGATTGCTAAATTTTCATTGCTCGGCTTGAGAGTTAGTGTTTGTCATAGTAGCTTAGTTAGCCTACGGTAGAGCTTAGTTTTAAGCTTATTAGAAAATTAAGCCTAGAATTTTTAAGTCTAATCAGCTTTAGGTAATTCCATCATTTTTGTAGCTTAGTTATTTGCTTATTAGTATCAATAGTGCTTATTAGGTGTAGTGTATCAACTGTATTAGCTTATTTTTCTTTTCCAAGTGCTTTTTAAGTCTACAAAAGACCATAGTTTAGCCTCTTTGTTCTTAGTCTAAAAAGCTTAATCTGCCAACTTCTTTGAGCTTTTTGCCAGCTTATTTTCCAGTTTTGTAAAAAAGTGTTTTTTTAAAGATTGTTATTTTGGCTTAATTTACAACTATTTAAAAAGAAAAAGTAAAAAAAATGTTTTCAAAAAAGAAGAGGTCACAGGGGTCGAACCTGTGACCTCCCCTTTCACAAACCAACATATTTAACACACACACACACTCTAACCATCACCACTAGTAGGGCTATCTGCCCATTTTCCCTTTACTTTATTTTTATACCCTTTTTGGCCTTTTAGCTTATCAGCCTATTTCAGCTTATTTCGTGCTTATTTCATTATGCTCTTTAGCTCTTTTTATTTTTCTTAAATCAAGCACTGTCCAAACTACTTTCCCTGAAATTTTAAGATTTTCCCATTTAGTTTAGTATTTTTAATGAATTTTTCTTATTAAAACTGTTTTTAATTCATATTAAATTAAATAAAAATCAAACAAATATAATTCTCTTTTTTTTAAATTTTCTTTTATCATTTAGGACTTAGGAAAATAAAATTTGCACTCGTAGGGGTAAAATTTCAAGTTTTAGGTTTTAGGTTGCGTTTTTCTAGATCCGTTACGTTTTTAGATTCGGAATTGACCTCTTTTTTAGTTTACTTGCCGTTACCTGCGTTTCCTATTGAATTAGAAAACCAACCAAAATCTTTATTATACAAACATCAAATATCAAATCGACTCTCGACTCTCCATTGCATTCCTAGTTGGGAAAAACGACCCAGGAATATCATATACTACTCGGATTTCATTGATTTTCTTTCTTTAAACCTTTTCAAGGGTCACTTGATTTGGTTTGGTTAATATAAGTAGATTATTATTTATATATACCTAAAGCTAGAAATCACCTACAGAAGTGGATGTAAGTGGAGCTTCAGATAAACATGGGGAGGATGATCAAGCCAAAAAGAAGTGAGTTTTGAAAGGCTACTTCAACAAGAAAGAGAACCTGGACATCTCTAATAGCTCTAATAAGTATTAATACAGTTAGTACACCTGTTAGTACCGCTAACCCTCTTTTACTAAATGTGTCGCCATCATCACTAGTTAATGCTGCGTAGAGAACTCCGAGGAACGATCTATTTGACCAAGTTTTCTCCTTTAAAAAATGCATTTAACTCTTCTGGAAATGTCCAAATGGGTTTTCAATTGATGATACCTAGAAATTTTTGGTAAGCTTAGATGATGAAGATATGGGTGGCAAAGCTGACCTAAAACAACTTGAACAACCATGAATGTCCAGTCCTATTCCCACAACCAGAATGATCAATGGATCATCCTTAAGACCAGTCATTGGAGACTTTAACATTAGCTAGATCAAACAAGGAGAATGACCTAAGATTTCTGATGAACATGCTATGGCTAGTTACATTAATAAGCAGAGGAGAACAAATCACAAAGATTATCAAAATTGCTTATTTGCCTGTTTTCTCTCTCAAAATGAACCCAAGAAAGTGTTTCAAGCTCTAAAAGATCCAAGATGGATAGAAGCAATGCAAGAGGAGCTTCTATAATTTCAACTTCAGAAGGTTTAGACACTGGTTAATCTACCTAATCGCAAAGGCCATTAGAACACAAATGGTCTTTAAGAAACAAGAAAGATGATGTAAGGAATTGTCATTAGAAAACAAGGCAAGATTGGTTGCAACAAGGTTACAAACCCAAAGAATGCATCCGATTGTTGATAAGGGTTTTTGCTAACCTGTTGCTAAGGAGAGAAGCAATCAGTTTATTTTTTGGCCCATGCATCATTTATGGAGTTCATTGTGTACCAGATGGATGTGAAGAGTGCCTTCTTATATGGTACTATTGAAGAGGAGGTATATGTTTGCCAACCTCCAGGTTTTGAAGATCCACAGTTCCCTGACAAAGTGTATAAGGTAGAAAAAGCTTTATATGGTCTACATCAAGCTCTTAGAGCCTGGTATGAGACCTTTTCTACTTACTTAATTGAAAATGTATTTAGAAGGGGCACTATAGATTAGTACTTTTGTTCATATCAAGAAAGACAAAGGTGATATGATCTTGTTTAGTAATGGTTAATGTTTTGATTGATATCATCTTTGGAGTCCACATAGAATTCTTAAGGTGATGAGTTTGAAGGTTTGATTCACAAAAGATTCCAGATGAGTTCTATGGGGGAACTCACTTTCTTCTTAGGATTGCAAGTACAACAGAAGGAGGATGGAATCTTTATTAGCCAAGACAAATATGTGGCTAAAATATTGAAGAAGTTTGATTTTGCCACTATAAAGACAGCAAGCACTCCTATAGAACCTAACAAGGCATTGGTCAGGGATGAAGAAGCTGATAGTGTGGATGTTCATTTATACAGATCAATGATTGGATCATTGATGTACCTAACGAGGCTATGACCAAGCAACATAATCTTTTTTGCTGTTTTGTTACTTGTGCAAGGTTCCAAGTTACACCTAAAACCTCACATCTTCATGCTGTGAAGAGGATCTTTAGATACTTGAAAGGTCAATCTAAATTAGGCCTTTGGTATCCTAAAGATTCACCATTTGACTTGGAAGGATTTTCAGATAGTAACTATGCTGGTGCTATTTTTGACAAGAAATCCACAACAGGAGGTTGTCAATTTCTTGGCAAGAGATTAATTTCATGGCAATGTAAAATGCAAACAATAGTTGCAAACTCCACTATTGAAGCAGAATATGTTGCTGCTGCAAATTGCTGTGGACAAGTGTTATGGATTCAAAATCAAATACTTGATTTAACTTCATAAACACCAAGATTTACATTGATAATGAAAGCACCATTTGTATTGTGAAGAATCCAGTGTTTTACTCTAAAACCAAGCACATAGAGATTAGACACCATTTTATCAGGGATTCTTATGAGAAGAAACTTATTCATGTGCTTAAGATCCATACAAACCATTATGTAGCTGATTTATTAACAAAGGGATTTGATGTTAGCAGGTTCAACTATTTAATCGCTAGCATTAGACTTCTAAATTTGTAGCTACATGGTTTCAGGGGAGGTAAATGGTGTATAAGTGCTATTTGGATTGAAGTTGGAAGGTAAATATAATGATCAGTTAGTTAATACTATTGGGATTAGCTTTCACTACTTAAAGAAACTTTGTACTACTGGTAAAAAATGTGTATACTGCTAGGATTGGTTAGTGCTGCTCACATGTGTTTAAAGATGGTTTTGATGGATGTATTGGGTTAAAGATGCTCTTTGGACCGGTATTAAGGGTTAAACATGGTAAGAAGTTAGTTTGTTGCGGACAGGCTTTCACTTTATGCTTGTTTGGCAAAAGGTAGTACTGTCAGAGGCAAGAGTTTAGTGTAGCCAGGACAAACTAAGTACTGCAGTTTACCGTTAGAGGAAGTAATAGCTAGGGGGATCTATGTGTAAATTATAATTGAGTTCTTCATTAACAGGTTTCCTAAAATCTATAAAACCCGTTCTTAATCACACATTAATCTTACCTAATTTCTCTTACATGCTCTAAATTTACAAACCCTAATTAATTTTTCTTGCCGACCAACTGAATTCATCAACAATGGCTGATCTTGCATTTGTCAAACAACATAACATGGTTTCTTATCTAGAAAAAACTGAGGAGAATGCTGACTTTCATTAGATATTGGACTTCATGACATCTAGTTCGATCAACTTTGCTCTTACTGTAAGTCCAACTATCTATGCTTCATAAATTGAACAGTTTTGGAACACTATTTGTCTCAAAACAATCAATTCAGAGAAGCAAATACATGCCAATGTTGATGGCAAGGTTGTGTAGTATCATAATCATCATAAGGGAGAAGATCTCCACTTAAATGATGAGGTTTGTACTTATGCTTGCCTCATAACACTAAAATTTGGTTGAAAACCTTGCCACTGATGGGATAATGAACCAGCTTCCGAAAATTTAACTTTTTTACAAAGGTTTATATGTCTCCTCAGTGGAAGTACCTCATGCATACCATCCTTCAATGCTTAAGTTCAAAATCTACTTCATGGGATCAGTTTTCTACCAATTTGGCTTCTAAAATTATTTGTTTAGCAAAGGATCAAAAGTTTATTTTTTCTAAATTGATTTTTAATGGTATGTTAAGGAACTTGGATACAAAGAAGTTTTTAATGTATCCAAGGTTTTTGCAATTGTTTTTGAATATTCAACTTCTAAATTTGGTAATACCTTTTAATGATATTCATGAAACACCTAAACTTACTAAAAAGGTTTTTACAAATATGAGGAAACCAGGAAAAGGATTTTCAGACAGAGTAACACCATTGTTTCAAAATATGTTGGTTCCTTCAGTAGTAGTTGGTGAAGGTTCAGAGCAACCCCCTGAACACCAACCCACACCTTCTACTGCTCCCCAGAAGTTCTATCTCAAGTTACTGTTGCTGCTACATCATAACTACTAAAAGACCTAAACACATATAGGGGAACCAAAAGAGGTCGAAACATCAAGGTACCTCAGTCTGGTGGTTCCCCTAATAAGGTTGGTAATGAAGCTATCAATGAGGAGATGTTGGATAGTGTGGAAAGGGTTGTCACTACTGCTTCTAGCTTAGAGGTAGAGCAGGCTAGTGGTAACATCAATAAGACCCAATTTACACTTGAAAACTTAACGAACCATCTTTCTTCGAACTGGTTCAGGTAGTGTCCCTGGCGCCAAGAAACCATGAGGGTATGAACAAGCTTAGACTAGGTCTGAGGTTGTATCTAAAAACCTATTCCAGGACCCACTCTCTCTCAGGAGGCACACCTTGGAAGTAGAGGATAGCATGGAAACATCAAAATTGATATGAACGACATGTACAAACACAAAACCCCATGATTCACCTCTCCCAGGAGTTAACACACCTGGAAGTGATGAGGGTAGCCTTGAACTCAATGAATTGATGGATCTGGTTACCAAGCTATCTTACAAGGTTTTTGATCTAGAGAAAGTAAAGACTGCTCAAGCCAAGGAGATTACTGGTTTGAAGAGGAGAATCACTAAGTTGGAACAAAGACAAAGATGAAGAATCCTCAAGAATCATCCATTCGGATTTGGTTCCTCTAGGAGACAAAGTTTGGGTAAGAAGGTTGTATCCAAATAGGGGAGGAAACATTTGAAGGCTCAGTTACAGTTTGGGCTAGCACTAGTAGTAGGTTTTAATCTTGTAGAAGTCAACAAAGGCTTGTTAGGATCTTTGGTTTTAAGAGAATCAGTCTGCTTGAGAATGTTGCTTGAAGATGTGACAGGTTCAGCAATGTTCATACGTATGACAACAACTAATTTCTTAGTAGGTTTCGTTAAACTAAGGCATGTCTTAGAGACATAGACTAACAATTCCTGAACATGTTTTGTAAACATGCAAGCAGATTCTAATAGAGGTTCACTAGGATAATGTGTTCTAGCACATTCTACAAATCCATAAAGAGTGTCAGTATATGATAGAGATATCATTTCATCACCATGAACACAAAATAAGAAAAATATTTTAGAGAGAGAAATAAAACAAAGAAAAATGGTTACTAGCACATTGAAAGAAAAATGAGAAGCAACACCCTCTCCACACTTAAAGAGGGCTTTATATAGTTACAAGGGTGGATAAGCCTTGTAGGCTTTGTCTTTGGGCCGGACCTAAATGGAATGGGCTTAAGCCCGACAACTAGGCCTAATTAGCTTAAATAAATTCCCGTAAACTATGATTTACTTATACAAGGCTCGGGAATAATAATGACCATCACTTTACTAAAAACATGGCTAACAACTGGTTGCTATAATGACACAAGAAGAACAAGAGAAGTATACAATTAAAGAAAGGGCCAGGTTATTGGCAGAATTCTTTGAAAGGAGAAAGAAATAGTTAGCAGCTGAAAGAGCAGAGACAATCAGAAACAAACCACCTATTAAAACACAGTTGAGGAATCTTATGATGACTTATCTAAAGAACACGGGTGGTTACAAACACAGTCATTTGAAAGGAAAGTCTTATGAAGAAATCCAGGGGTTGTATGAAAGACAACAAAAAGGATTCAAGATTTTACACCAATGGATTCACATAAAGAAGCTCAGAAGCCAGGTAAAAGATTAAAAAGAGTTGCAGGATCATATGCAACACAGAAGTCACCCAAGAAACCAAAGGTGATGAAATATACAAAGGATGTTACAGAAGAAGAAGCAGCAGAGTATGAGAAAGAGAAGGAAGAACTTAGGTTAAGTTTAAAGATAATTCCTAATGATGACAGTGAAGTAGATTATGAGCCACTATCTAGAAAATTTCCTATTGTGAATTGGGAATATTAGTTGCTGAGAAAGATGGAAGCAAAAGACATGTATGTTTACAAATTAACCAAAGCTGATGGAAGTTCAAGCTATCATGGAGACACACAAGTCTTCTTAAGAAGACTTGACAGGTAAGACTTGAATGATCTATACAGGTTAGTTCAAGAAAGGTTTCAAGATCATCCTCTTAAAGGACATGATTTGTTGCTTTGGGGAGATCCAAGGATGATATTTGACCCAAATGAAAAAATGAACTATGGATGAATCAACTAGACTGGAAATTGCTGAGATGGAAATTGGATGAAAGTTATGGAGTTCACACTCTGTTTACAGATGGTACACCCGCGGAAATTAATATGCTAGTTGAGAAGAAGTACACTCTGATCAAGGAATTACTGAAGAAGATGCTGAACTTGAAGTTAGAAGCTGAAGAAGAAAGTACTATGGCATTTGAGCTTATCAAGTTCATCAAATCATTGCTTGAAGAGTAGTAAAGTGTTTGGATACATCCTCCTGGTGTTTATGGAGCTTACAATGAAGAAACTTGATGATTGACAAGTAAATATCAAGTTTAGGGGAGGATTGTTAGGAATTCTGAGTTACTACTGCTGGTGCTAATTTACTACTGTTGGTTCAGAATTGATACTGCTGCTAAAGACTGAAGAAAATATACTAAGTAGTTAGTACTGTTAGTTATACTAGTTAGTACTGCTAGTACTTTATTAGTACTGCCAGTATAGTTAGTACTGTTAGTCTTATATACTTAATACTTCTATTATGATATGCATGAGTTAAATTAAGAATAGATATGCATTGTTATTATACGCGTTTTGTAAGCCCATTAAGGTTTACTTAGTGTATAAAAGGAACCCTACTGCATAGTTAGATATACACATCACATCATATCAGTCTTTCATAGTATTCATAGCTTCAAGGTTGTAAACCCTAACACTGTCAAAGAGTGTTCGTATTAATATATTGAAGCTTATTGTTTTGGTTGTATTTTTGTATTTCAAACATACTTTTTCTTTATTCTTCTTATTGGTATAAACTAGATTCTGTATAGTTTATATCATACACTCAAAGTTTCAGTCTTAGTGTCTTTGGATTTATCCAAGGATACTAAATCTTACATCAACTAAGGAGTTCAAGGTCTGTTCATTGGGATCAACATTGGTTGTTACTCCAATTCATAGGATAAAAGTTTTGATGAATTAGTTCTCTAGAGTTTCTTCTAGGTTGAGGTATGTTGTGACTTTGTTGAGAAAAGTTATTTCTTTTAGGTGGAGGTGTTTTAGATCTAGACTCGATTTTGACATAACCTAAACCACTTTTAAGCGATAGGTTTAAAGACAGCTTCTTTGACTCTTCAATCTTATTATGTATTAGTTTCTTTCTAGTAATGACAAAATCCGATCGCGAAGACATGAGTGTGCTAAAAATGTGTTCGGCCACTGCTTCACTGCTCGACAGATCCACAAATCTAGAGATGGTGGATCCGTGTGCCTCTATGGTGGATCTGTCACGTGCAGTTTCAGCGGATGGCCCAACAAAATTAATGGTTTTGGTTTCGCTTGTTGACGCTTTACTACTATCAAATCCTAAACGTATTTTACAACTAGATGACTTTTGAATATTTAGCATTTCGCTTAGTGAGTTAGCGCTTTTATCAAATTTTACAAATTTAACTTGAGTTTCCTTAAGTTTGGCATTTTCTAACTTAAGTTCTTTACACGACTCTCACACAACTCTCAAGTCTCTTAATTTTCTCATTCAACTCTAAAATTTCTTTTTCTAAAAGATCTCTTTTAGTTTTTAAAATTTTATTTTTGTTGATGATTTTTAAGCTAATTTCACATATGTTATCATATTCAATTTGCATACTATCATCATCAAGAGAAAAAGCATTATCACTATAATGAGAAGAGTGAAGAGTTACCTCATTTGACGACTGAGCCATGAGACAAGTTTCGTCGTTGGTTTTGTCCTCAACTTCATTTTCACTATCGCTCCAAGAACCTCCAATAAAGGACTTTTGATCTTTTTTGTGAGGAGGCTTTGGATAATCACCAATGAGATGATTTGGATCACCGCATCTAAAGCATTTCTGATCACTATTTCCTTTCTTCTCATCCCTTGGTCGGAGTGACTTCTTTTCTTCTCTTGGTTGCCTAACAAATTTACCATTTCTTCTAAATAACTTTAGAAAGTTCCTTACGGCCATTACATATTCTTTGTCATCGCTTCTGGATGTCGAAGTTTCATCCTCACTAGACTCTTTTTTAGCTTTCAAGGCAATAGACTTAACCCTTTCCTTTTTGCCTCTATAAATTTTGGAATCCTTTTCCATGACAACTACGTGTACTTTTAGATTGCTGATTAGCTCGTCTAGAGCTAGTGATGACAAATCTTTCGATTCTTCAATCGCCATGACCTTTGCTCTCCATTTAGGATGTAGAGCCCTAAGAAACTTCCTAACATAGTTCTTGCTAGAGAAACCTTCATCAAGAGCTTTAAGACTAGTAATAATTATGTTAAATCTAGAAAAACCGCTATTAATGGATTCTTCTTTAAGGGTAGTATATTATTCATATTGTTGAACAAGAATATCAATTTTATTATCCTTTACTTGGCTATTACCTTGATGTGTGATTAACAACGATTGCTAAATATCTTTAGCCATTTTACACATAAGAATTCTTTCATACTCCTTTTTAGGTAATGCATTATAAAGAACCATTTTAGCTTTATTATTTTTAGCAAGTTTTCTTTTAAGATCATTGTCTTGTTGTTCAAAAGGAACCACTTCTAAAACTTAGGTATTTTTATTTCAGGCAACCGGTGAAAAATCACCATTCAAGATAATATGCCAATGATCTAAATATTTTGCTTTCACATAAGTTTCAAATCTATTTTTCTAATATATAAAATAATCACTTTCAAAAAGTGGTGGTCTTTGCATAGATTGCCCTTCTAGATATTTATCTGAATCCATAGATCGATTCAAGCTTTAATGTACAATATACGTTAAAGATCTTGGGTGACCTTGGCTTCTGATACCAATTGTGGAAACTAGAAGGGGGTTGAATAGTTTTTACCATTTTAAAAATAAAACTTAGATTGTCGACTTATGTGAATTCAAGAGATATACACAAGTGTATATGATAATGATGCAATAAATAAATAATAAATACGAAGTATAAACAAGTAAAGATAAGAAAGATCAAATCGATGACACAATGATTTATAGTTGTTTGTATATGAAGCTCCTCTTCGCCCTACTCCACTCCTCAAGTACCCAACTTGAGAGTTTTCTTCACTATGTTAACAAGCTCCCTTTAGGCGAAGAAAACCGTACACGTCGCTTACACTTTTTCTAGTACTAAGCAAAATACCAAGTTCTACTTTGAGATAGAACCAATCTAACACACTTTGTATTTTATGGCCTAAATACTAACTTATCATACACATATGATAAACACAACACACAACACAAGATATACAAGATAAATGATTATCATAATCGTGATGACACAACTAAACTAATAACACTTGAGGCTTCATGTATTTGTTAGTGTTCTTCACTAAAGAGTGGAATAAGTTGATCACTTGTAATGGATTATGAAATAAGTATAATGATCAAAGAGTATGAAAAGGAGAAAAGCCAAAGAGAAAAATATTTGTAAAGAGTTATCTAAAGTGAAGACTTAAGGTTTCTATTTATAGGCAACATTTGAAATTCAAAATCTGTCCCAACCAGCTGGTCGCATGGATCCACCATACCTTGGATTCGTCCTTTGGTTTTGCTGGATCCGTAGGATGCAGCTGGGACAAATTTTGTCTTTTTATGATTAATCCCAAATCTTAACAAAATATTCTTATGTACTAAAAAATTAGATTTATTAGATACTTCTAGAAGGAAAATATTTCTTAACATGAATAAGGAAAGATTATCTAGTTTTGGAAAGATTTGGAAAGTTTTAGAAAAATTGTTTCCATTTATGGTTAATCTTATTTTGTCTTACATGATTAATAAAACTAGCTTATATTATTCATGCGTTTACTTAAAATCATTTGATTAGAAAAGGTTTATGCAAATGATCAAGTTTAGATGCAATAGAAAATATTTTTCTTTGATCATTAACTACGTTTAATAATGCCACATTCATACCTTAAGTGATTTGTCGTTGTCAAGTAAACTTACCACTAAATAACTTGTTTACGTAAACTTTTACATAGTATGACATTATATTTGTTATTATCAAAACATGAAGATCATTAAATACAAATATAGTTTTTACGCGAATATTTGTATTAACATTCCCAACACTATATAATCAAGAAATAAAGGTACAAAATGTCATTACCTTAAATATTTTGACCAACTTAAAACTCATGCCTAACACCTTAATACACCATTATATAAACCAACTAACACAAGATCATAAAACACACAACAAACACTCTAAAAATATCGGCTAAAAGAATAAAATTAAGAAAAATGAGTGACTTTGAACGTTCATCTCACCGTAACAACACGGGAGGAAAAGTAACGACTCCCCAGCAAGAATAAAGTGTTCATTGAAATGAATTCAATGGTGGTGAAGTTCTATTACATGGATCAAGAACATTCAACAACGATTCAGGAGGTTAGGGAGACTCAAAATAGGAAATATTCATTATAGAGAGAGAGTAGAGAGATGAAAGAAAAGATGGTGTTTATTAACTTAGAGAAAGAAATAAAAAACACCAAATTATGAGCCTCATATTGAGGGGTATACATAGCCCTAAACACGCCTAACTTATTACAATTATCATATCTAGTCCGTGCGTGTTTGGCTAATAATAACTAGATGTAATTCCGTAAATGTCGCTAACATATTAAGGCTAACAATCTTTCCCTAATGTGGTATAACAACCCGCAATTTTCATCAATATAATTATCCATCTATTAAATTAGATGCACTATAATATCCATCTATTAAATTAGATACACTTTATATACCACCTTCTTACATGGAAATTTTTGCTTTATCTCATTATGCAACGTAACTTGCATCTCTAAAGTAAACGAGCTCACGCAACCTCTACCAATGCCATCTATATTTATGTTTATATCATGTAAACATCCTAATATGTCAAGTCTATATCTTAATATCATTTTTACCAAGTACATAATCTATTTAACGTACTTTTCAAAACGTTACTTCAAAACAAGCATTAAACGTTAACGTTTATATCAAAAGCCTAATTATATGTAAGGTATACATATAAAATGAATGTACAAGTATTCAAAGCATTTGTACTTGTATCATAGCACCACATTTGAATATCTTTTCCCTCCTAAATAAAGTTACAACTTTCTAAAGCTTAATGTATAAGTCAATAATGCAAGAAAGTCAAACTAGGTCATTTTACCTCCAAATTCATTCTAGTTTCTTACTACCACTTTAACACAAGGTACAAGCACTTAATGCATGACTTTTAAACCCTAAACATAAACCCTAAATACTTTCTAAACTCTAATCTAAAACCCTAAACCCTAAAACCTTAATTTTACTTTAAAGTTAAAACTAAAACCTAAACCTTAAAACTAAGCCCTAAACCTTAATCCTAACACTTAAATCCTAACCCTAACTTGAATTTAAAAACCAAAAACCCTAAACCAAACCAAAAACCAACCCGTCACCCTTTATTTCATTTTTACACATTTTTAAGCTATCAAGCACCTCAAGCACCTCCATGACATCACCACCATGTCACCAACCAGCTTACAAGCACCTCTATCATTACCCTTGAGCTCCAAGTTTAGCCTTGTCACCACCTTGTCACCCCATTCTTAGCCATGACCTCCTACCACCTCACACCATTAATATCTAGTTTTCTAGCTTATAAGAATCATCATATAGCCTCCCTTAGGCACCTAAGATAGCTAGGACACTAATCAAACATTAAAAACTTAGGCACTAAGGGTTTTGAACACTATAAATAGCCGAAACAAGCAACCCTTTCATTTCATCCTTCAAACTCAGACACACACACTCAAATGGAGTTCTAGCCATTCTATAGCAGTAATAGAAGATCAAGAGAAGTCCCTAAGCTCAGAATAGAAGCCAAGAATCAAGAAAAAGGAACCCTTGAAGTCGTTACTAGGCGTACGAAGCTGAAAACCCCATTTCGACTCATTTTACCTCAAGTTAGCTCAAAATCTTGTTTAGTAAGCTTATAATCTGTATTAGAATGTTCATAATACTCTTAAGATCATATATAAACTCTTGTTTGAAGCTTTGAATCCTCAAACCCATGTGTTTTTTATTAAAACCCTAAAAACGACCCGTTTTGATTTTCTAGCTAACGAATCCTTTTTCTAAACTTTTGTTACATTAAAACATCTTATTTTAGCTTATTCTAATAACCTATAACCTGTAAATATCATTTGGAACCTTAAAATAAACTTGCATGGCTTTTTGGACTTGTTTTGCAAATGTTTTCATGCATAGGGGTATATATCATAACTTTCTGAAATTTATAACTAAAGGGGCTGAAAATGTCATTATTATAAAGTTATAACCATAAGGACCTATTTTACCAAGTTTCAAAGTTAAAGGTTTAAATTATATACTTATTATAAAAAGGACTAAATTTGTAAAAGTTTATAAACCAAGGGTATATATTGCCATTTTTGCAAACAACTTAATTATATAAATTATAAATATTTTTATATTAATTATATCATATATTTTATTAATATTTTTAAACTAGTTTTTTTTATATACCCACACATTAAATAGTTATTTAATCATCCGATCGACGAATTATTTAAAACCAATTTACGTCTATATATTAAGTAATTTATCAACGACTACTTTGAAGAAACTTTAAAATCTTATCATATCACGTTACTAGGGAAGCTTCAGTTAGTGGAGTTTCATTGGGGTATACATTTTGAAGAGTTTGGTGGTTTTTACGATTTAAGTGTCTTGCTCCTCAAACGTTTACTACATGATTTTTGTATACCTTTTGAATTATGATGGCCGAACAGTTCGATTACAATTTCCTATAAATTAATAAATAAAGTATTACGTAAAACTTTGTATAAAGTTTTGAAACATAAATCATCACACCAAGACTTGACATATTACCCCAGGTTGCGTGACGATGCAGTTACTTTTCACCTAATAATATACTTTTTCCTCAATCAATTTCCTCTGTTTAAGGTGGTTTTAGCCTGCATTTAACTTTTTTAAATGTTCATAACCCGCGAGTGGGGGATAATTGCTATAAACATAAATACAGGTGTTTTTAAATGTTATCCTATCATGTCCTGATATTATTATTGCATCTGTTGTCTAAGTTCCCATTATGCCAAAGACCCCACCATCTATGGACCATTTATCACTTGCTAGTGAACGTGAATATTGTGGATTGATATATTGGGATGACGAATCCGTTTGTGTTAGCCGGATATGTAACCAAACGTACTATATTTGAAATTTATAGGTATATGGCAATTACCTACTCGTGGGGCATTATCTTTATATATATTCTTATGATTATTGATTATCTCAAGGTCTCAGGGTCATGAGCTTAGACGCAATAATATTATTTTCCATAATAATTGTACTCATTGTAATTGTTACACCTATGGGTGTATAACAACGTAACCCACTGTTATGATGACTTGTATTTAAACTATTTATCATAAACCTATGAATTTTACTCAACCATTGTGTTGACTTTTTAGCATGTTTATCTCAGGTAACTAAACATCTTATGGCACAGAGTGGCACATACTTGAAGATGGCTAAACTGTTATCATTCAAACTTTATGTTTTTAGATGTTGGGTCCTCTCTTTTGTAAAAACTCTGATGAATAATTAAATGATAACTAAATTTTCCAAAAATATCTCTTTTTATGAGTCATTTTCTATGATTATGACTGTTGTACTATGAACTAATACCCAGATTAGCTTCTGCTGCTATATGTAAAAAATGGGGGTGTTATATATGGAGACATACGTAATTACTTACAATGTTTCTAACAAGTATAAATACAAGTAAAATAAAGTCTTTCAAGGTGCTTTCCAATGTTGAAGATGTCTTCATTCTCCTTTATCTTCATACATGTACCCTAACTTGGATCTTCTTTATTTTTACTTGAAAGAGTAACATTGTAATTGGTATGAACTGGATTAAATTATCCCCAATTCATACAACATGTTTGAAAAACTTTCTTCTTGGACTCTTTTTTGATGAAGTTTCTGAATCATCTTCCCTCCTAAACCAACAATCCTACTTTAAGCAGATTTGAAACTTTGATGTAGCGTGAAAGATCTTCTAACTCTTAGGTTTAAGTGCACATCAGAATAGAAAAAACAAAAAACCAACACCAGAACATGAACTGCTCTTATGAGTTTAACTTGTATAATCCATTTGGGAACAAGCAAGAAATCATCCAACATATCGTGACACCGCTTGCAGTAATACTCCACATCAAAACGTATCCAAGAAGTACGAACCGTAATACCTAACATAATCGCCAAACTAATGGTTTATAATGCCTATAGCCTTTCTCATTGACCCTTAAACCACACCGAACAACATTTCTTCGCTTATTATGTTATGATCTCACAGAACTATCATAATTGGTAAGCCATAACTCAAGAAGATCAAGTGTGAAAACCAATATATTACTATACGCTCAAATCTATCCTATGAAATCAACTATGATCACAACGGCTACTCGTTAATTCCTAAGAACTAACTCTTTACCAACCCCTTATCATGTCTGTTGTCATCTGTTTGATGGAGAAAACACGATATGACAAACTTGAAACTAAAGTAGTATCCCCTATTCTTGTGACTTAAGCTTGCACTATTATAGATTTAAGAACGGCGTAGAGAGTTTGTGCTTCCAGTTATCCAAATCTATAAGTACTTTATACCCAACCACAAAAAGTATAAGAAGTACATCACCTCTTGAGACTATCCACATCTACAACTGCGTGTGACATTAGGCCCTACAACATAACTTCTTTAAGTGATATATATACACTTTGAGCGCTACAACATAACTCCTTACATCAGGTATAACTAGATAATCTAAGTCTTAATCTTAAGTCATTTGTTCTCAAACAAGTCATCTTCGATAGAGGGGTAGGAAAAAAAGAAAAGAAAGTAGAAGGAAGGCTTAAAGATGAGATAAGTACACGCCCTCGTGAAATCCAACTTCAATCTTAAATAAGTAATAACCAATTAAACCTATTGTCAGTTTGTCATTCAAGTACCAAATACTAGCCATTTTTCGTTTAGGTAAATCTTGATAAGGATCGTTTAAGTAATAAGTGATATGTTTGTTTTAGTTGATGGTTTTGGTTTAAGGATTTCATTTTCATGATAAGTATTAGAAAAATATTGGTGAATTTTTTTAGTAGGACATGGATGCTTGTTTTAGTATTCATTAGCAGGGTACAAATGTTATACAGCTTGGAATCAGCTTATTAATTTGACAATATTCTCACTATTCCTAAATAATCAATTTATATCGACGTTTATCGACTTTACATTCCATATATAGTCTAGACATTATAAAAATAGTATGGACATAATATAGTAAAATACTTCACTTTAAGAGAAGACATCTTAAAACTTGTTACCCCTATGGAATTACAAGGAAACTTGTAGTTTTATCTACTAACACTTTTGTTTTTGTTTTTTTTATTCTATACGTGCCTCTTGCGATTACATTTGCATTCTGTTTCTGACTGTGCTCGTTTTTAGATGTAGAATGTGAAGTGACTAGTTTTGACCTATCTTTTTTATTTCAACCTTAGAAACTATCTTAGCCTTTAAATCTTTGTTTTTGTTTATCGGTGTGACACATACTTGTTTCTCTAAGGTTGCATATCTGTCAAACTTAGTGTTCACATTCTTTTCCTTTTCAACAAGTTTAAGCTTTGCTTTGAGTTCAGAAATTGTCATCAAAAGATCTTGATTCTCAGCACGCACATCAGCATAAACATAAGTCTTTTTTATTAACATTCTCAATTAATACATTGACTTCTTGTTGATGTTAAACCCGTGTTACTTTGATTGAGTTAAAAAGATTTTGAAATTCAAGTTTAATGTTTTCCCTTTCTTGAACAACAGATTCAACTTTAGTTTTTAGCAACACGTTTTCATTACTCAACTTTGTCATCCTTGACTTCCAAGAGACATCACAAGCCAAATTTTCTTTTTGATGTTGTATTTTAAGATCAAGATTAACGTATTGAGCTTCAGCTCGTTTGAAATCATTTTTAAGAATCTTAATTCGTTGTTCCATCGTGGCTTGGATATCTTTAGTCATTTGAAACTTTCTCTTTTTCAAGCATTAATATCTCATTTTTCTGTTTCTTAATAGATATTAGCACACAATCCCTAATTTCTATTGATAAAGATGTTTCCAAAAGTCAATCAATTTCATTTTAATTTTTTTTATCTTTTTGAGATTGGTTCTCAACTTTCTTTTCCATTGACTCAAAAATATCTAGCATATCCTGTACTTCTTCTGTTATTTCTTGTTTAATTTTGTTTGAGCATCTTCTTAATGAGACAGACATCAGAACTACTCAAAAGGTAGAGTAGAAGTAGAAGGAGTTGATCATCATATATAAGCGCTCTACTTCTATCTTTTAGAACAGTTTGATCAATTTTTGTTTGCAAATCACCAATAGACTTGTCCAATTTTACAAATAATTGTAGAAATTTATTTTCACTAGGCATCTTTTTCAAAGGTAAATCCGAAATCCCTATGCTCGACTCAAAAGGTAGAGTAGAAGTAGAAGGAGTTGAAAAATATGTTTGTTCAATAGGAATTTCTTGTTGGGGAACAAATGTTTCATAAGGAGCATTTAATTTCTTATAATTTAGTTGAATCATTTTATCTTTCATTTTCAATTGACTTTCTTCTGCGTCCTCAGAATCAGGTGAATCAATTATTAATTTAGTGCTTTGAAGTCTTTCACCATCATACATTTTAGGTTATGCTGCAATAGCTTTCTTGAGACGTTCCAGATTTTGATAACCCAACCCAGCTTTTAAGAAAGGGTGATAAACCTTGTTTGGTTTTTTCCCAAGCATATGAATTGTTTGAATCGATTATCCCATCTTGTAACCCGATCATGAGAACTGAGTTTTTCTTTAAGATCCACAATATCTTCAAGTTATTTATTTTCTCTTGCTTTAAAAGCCTTTTTAGATAACTCAGTTTCATATTGTATTTTGACAGTCGTATTTTCGAGTTGAAAAAAATTCATTTTGAATCTTATCTTTTTCTTTTATAAGATTATCAATTTTGTCTTTGTCAACACATATTTCTTGTTCCAACTCTTCATATGCTTCTTTGTAATTTAAAGATTGAACTGGTTTTTTCTCTAGTGTTTTTACCCGTTCCTTACATGTCTCAAGTTCTTTTTATAGCAATGCATTTTGCTTGTTTAGTTCATTATTCAATCTACGTTGATTTTTGGCTTCTTCTTGAACATTGTATATCAGAGATTCAAGAGAAACAGATTGATTCTGGGCATTTGAAGCATGTTCATCTATTCCACCATTATTATCTACATAAGGATCATTAAATATGATACTAGAATCAATTTGATCATCATCAGATGTGTTCATAACAGTTTTGAGTTTCGCATGATTTGTATGTTCATGAACACTTTTGAACGCATTCCACTTATGGGATCGATTTGTGACAAACATTCAGCACCTCATTGAAGTAGTCTCAGCAACATGTTCTTGCTCAGCGTCCTGCTGATTCCCTTTGTTGAATACAAGCCATCATGATTAATGCTTGCATTTAGCTCTCTAATGTATATCTCTCATAAGCATTGTCTAGCCATGAAAACATTTCTTCCTCTTAAGGTTGCATCCGAGCTCTCTTTACATCGCCAGCAACATTTGTTCATTGAAATACTTTGGATCACAAACTCTAGGTTATGGACAATCACGAGCATAGTGGTCTTTTGCGTTGCAGTTGTAGCATTGAACATTTATAAACCATCACACTAAGATTATCCATTTATTAAATTAGATGCACTGTAATATCCATCTATTAAATTATATGCACTTTATATACCACCTTCTTATAGGGAAATTTTTGCTTTATCTCATTATGCAACGTAACTTGTATCTCTAAAGTAAACAAGCTCACGCAACCTCTACCAATGCTATCTATATCTATGTTTATATCATGTAAACATCCTAATATGTCAAGTTTATATCTTAAATATCTATTTTACATTACATATATCCAATTAACGTACAAGTGGTCAAACATTACTTCAAAACAAGCATTAAACGTTAACGTTTATATCAAAACCCTAATTATAAGTAAGGTATACATATAAAATGAATGTACAAGTATTCAAAGCATGTGTACATATATCATAGCACCACATTTGAATATCTTTTCCCTCCTAAATCAAGTTACAACTTTCTAAAGCTTAATGTACAAGTCAATAATGCAAGAAAGTCAAACTAGGTCATTTTACCTCCAAATTCATTCTAGTTTCTTACTACCACTTTAACATAAGGTACAAACACTTAATGCATGACTTCTAAACCCTAAACCTAAACTCTAAGTCATCCTAAAACCCTAATTTAAAACCCTAAACCCTAAATGAAACCCTAAAACCCTAATTTCACTTTAAACCTAAAACTAAACCCTAAACCTTAAAACTAAGCCTTAAACCTTAATCTTAAACCCTAAACCTTAATCCTAACACTAATTCTAAATCCTAAACTATCTTAAACCCTAACCCTAACTTGAATTTAAAAACCAAAAACCCTAAACCGAACCAAAAACTAACCTGTCACCCTTTATTTCATTTTTACCCATTTTAAGCTATCAAGCACCTCCATTACATCACCACCATGTCACCAAGCAGCTTATAAGCACCTCTATCATCATCCTTGAGCTCCAAGTTTGGCCTTGTCACCACCTTGTCACCCCATTCTTAGCCGTGACCTCCCACCACCTTACACCATTCATATCTAGTTTTCTAGCTTATAAGAATCATCATATAGCCTCCCTTAGTCACCTAAGATAGCTAGGACACTAACCATCATCTAGCTAGGATAGTAAGAAAACAAGAAAACTTGGGCACAAAAGATTTCCATGCACTATATAAGCCAAAACATAAACCCTCTTTAAATCACACCTCAAATTTCATCATATACAACAATGGAGTCTTAACTCAGACCAAGAAGGATCAAGTGAAGTCCCCTAAGCTAGAATAGAAGCAAGATCAAGAAAAATAGAAAGCCCTCCAAGTCCGTTACTAACAGGCCCGAACCCGAAAACCCCATTTCGACCTCGATTTCAGGCTGCAAGTAAGCGCAAAATCGTGTTCCAATAAAGCTTATAGATCTATATTAGATTGTTCATAATTCTCTTAAGATCTATATGGCACGTTCTTGTTAGAAGCCTGAATCCTCAAACTCATGCCGTTTTTTTATTAAAAACCTAAAAACGACCCGGGTTTGTTTTCCTAGCATAACGAATCCTTTATTCTATAAACTTTGTTACATTAGACATGTTCTTTTAGCTTATTCTAATAAGCTATAACCTGCAAATATCATTTGGAACCCTAAAATAAGCTTGCATGGCTTTTTGGACTTGATTTGTAAATTATTTCCATGCAAGGGGTATATATCGTAACTTTCTGAAATTTATAACTAAAGGGGCTGAAAATGTCATTATTCTAAAGTTATAACATCAGTGACCTATTTTGAGCCAAGGTTCTAGAAGTTACAGTTTAACTTACATATACTTATATATTATAAAGGACTAAACTTGTTGAAAAGTTTTCTAAACCAAGGGTAAATATTGCCGATGTTTTGCAAACATGAAATATAAAATATAATATTTTTATATAAATTAATAATAATATAGATTAGTATAGTATAAAACTTAATTTATTAAAAACCGACACATTAATCGTATTAATCATCGATCGGACGCATTATAAAACAATTACGTTATAATAATTTACCGTATTTATCATCGTCTAACTTGTTGAAGAAACTTAAAAATCTTATCGTCTCCCGTTACTAGGGAGCTTAAATTTAAGGAGATTTCCGATTGGTATAACGTTTATGACGATTTGCTGGATTACGATATAAAAGAGTCCTGCTCCTCAAAACGTTTACTACATGACATCCGTGAATTATGACATGGCCTCGGAACAGTGATGCAATATTTTTCTATAATTTTTAATAAATCAAAGTAATACGTTAAACTTATAAAGTTTTGAAGCATAAACCATCACAGGCTAAACTTGACATATAACCCCAAGGTTTCAGCGTGACGAAGCTCTACTTTCACTTTAATATACTTTTGCCATCAATCACGATTTCTTCTCCTCGGTACGGTTAAGGTGGTTCATAGCCTCGCATATTTAAATCTTGCGTAATGTTCCATAAACCCCGCACAAAAAAAAAGAGGGGGAAACATGTCTAAAAAACTATATGACGCGTCATTTATTTCCAACTGTAATCGCTATCCTGATAATTTAATTGCCTAATCCTTGCTTTGCCATTAAGACCACCACTATCATGAACCGATAAATCTACTGTTTTCGGAAGTAAGCTGCGAAATGCTGTGAATTAGATCTATTGGTACGCGAGCTTCCCCTGTTGGTGTATCTATCGCTATTCTGGCTAACCAACGCTCTCATTTGAAACACTATGCATGTATTTTGGCAAAGGCACCCCTTGGGGCAAATTTTATTATATTATTGATTATCTCAAGGTTTTGGTGCATGAGCTATAAGGGCAATAATATTGTTTTCTAGTAATAAATATACTCATTGAGCAAGTTTACACTTATGGAGTATAACAACTAACCCTCTATTGAACTAGTATTCAAGCTATTTCACTATAAACTTAGAATATCAGCTCAACATTGTATTGGACCATTGTACATGTTTATCTTAGTATTTGAGGCAACTTATGGCACGTAAGTGGAACAACTTGAAGATGCTATACTGTATCACTTCAAAACCCTTAATGTTTTTCGACGGTAGGATTTTGGGACCTCGTTGTAAAAAACTCTGATAACAAATGAATGTAACTTATCCTATAAAAAACCGTCTCTTTTGAGTCATTTTCTAGGAGTATGATGTTGTACTATGAAGATAAACCCCAATTAGCTTCCAGCTGCTAATATGGTCAAAAATAGGGGGGTTATATAACCCGACCCCATTAAATGGGATTCTGGTTGGCCCATAAAAATGAATACGCCTTTCGGCTTCGTGTTTCTCACGCTCTTCCAGATACATGCTCGGTTTTATCCGTTTTTAGCTTTTGTTTTTTGCCCTTTTTTTGAATATCCGATACCTGCACAACACAATTCACAATACACACATATACAATGCATTTTTCGTGCATTTTTTGTCATTTAAGCTCGTTTTAATAAGGAAAAATGATATGTGATTAAACACATATCAAAAATCCCCCATACTAAGCTATTGCCGTGTCCTCACGCAATGTCATATACACACATAGAAAACAAAAATTTCAACCCCCTAGATTAATTACCTTGAAAAGTAGCTAAGTGTTTCATCCTAAGAGGGGGAAATTTAAAAATCACTAGTTTAAAACGCCTATCATTCATTTTTTTATTTGAAACTATTAGGAACACGGAACAAGAAACATTAAAAGGATAAATTCATCGTCCTTGATTTTTCACCCGCCCCAAACCAAGCTTAAAAATGAAATCATTGTTAAATACAAGTTAAGATGCTAACACTACTCATAAATGCTAATTGTGTACGCATAGCTACTTTCCGCTCCCTTATTCCTAAATCCTCTAAAGATTTTATTTTATTATTGGTGATAAATAAATTATGTCCTTATTCATATAAAGCAAACCGGGTTTAGACCACAATTAGTTTGAAATCCTTTCCTAAAGAGATGATATGGTGAGAATAAGGTCCACATTAAGGTTCTAATTTCGCATGATTTAGGTTACCTGTTTATTTCATCTAAAAGAACAACTCAAGTACACTCCAAGATGAGGTTTTATTTAGATAACCCCGAAGTCAAATTTTGGCTTTATTCTTCTTATTATTATTGCAACATTATTAAACCCCCCGGTCCTTTAAACAACTACCACATCAGTATGCGAGCCGACCATGGTCCAGGAGTCTTATTTCGACCAAGGAGAACCTCGACGTTTTGAAA
Source organism: Tanacetum coccineum (assembly GCA_026074375.1). Taxonomy (NCBI): domain Eukaryota; kingdom Viridiplantae; phylum Streptophyta; class Magnoliopsida; order Asterales; family Asteraceae; genus Tanacetum; species Tanacetum coccineum. The sequence continues at coordinate 55,690 of BQNB010004269.1, forward strand.
ACGTCACAAATCGGTATGCGAGCCACCAATGATCCAGTAAACGTTATTATCAGTCTCGAGTTATTATTATTATTATGGGTCCTCTTTTGAAGACGCCACATCGGCAAGCGAACCGAACCAAACAGAAACTTTTATCAGCCTATAGTTCTTTTTATTATTATTACCTCCACCCTTTAAACGACTATCACATCGGGCGCGAACCGACCATGATCCAGAAGTCTTATTTCGGCTTTAGTTTATTACATTATTGTATAATATATATTAGCCAAATTTCAAGTCTTGTGGTCTTTTAATACCTAGACAACGGTAGCGAGCCGTCAAGAATCGGTAACATATTTCCCCACAACACTGACAAAACCTCAATGTGTACCTTAATTTCACCAGAAGGAATCTCTAAGAAGGGATCTAAACTAAGAATCCCAAAAACCAAATCAACTTTATTTATTTAACAATAATATAACGTTTATTAAGCTGATGGGAACAAAAAGCCACAATTAACTTCTATGAGCTCTAAAGAGATCCAACTACTCCACGCTTAGCATCTAACTTATATTTAACTCTACCATTTTTCGTTCTTTGCAAATTAAAAATATTTAATAAAAAGATTCACGAATGCTTAGTCTGATCAAATCAAGCTTTGCATATTTAAAGTCTATTATGGAAACTTGCAAACTCTTGTCTTTTTCAAGCTAGAATTCGCGTTTTAAAGCTTCTTGTATAAAAGACTAGCAAAAGCTTTAATTTATATAGGTTAAGTGGCAAGCTAGAGCGCAACATGCTCGATCAAGTCAAAATTTATTCTTATTCTTACTATCGGAAAATCAAAAATTCGTGTCAAAACTCTTATTTTATTTTTGAAAATTTTTAAATTTTGGCATAAAATCACATATTTTTGGTATTTTTGGTGGTAAAACGGGGTTACGTAAAGACAAAGCAAATGCAAGTAAGATCAAATCGATAGATACCCCCATACTAGAACTAAACATTGTCCTCAATGTGAGACTGCCACCCGCATACTAAAATCAATGCATCATCCTAATATAAAAGGGTCTCTACGTAAATCTAAAGCCGCTTATTAATTATGCTAATAGATAAATGTTAGTCAATAAGATCTAGGATATCGGATTCCTATATATAAGCATGCAAAGGATTGAAGATCGAGTGGACGATGGACAAAACCACGAGCACAGCAGCGGCATCAAAATCCAGGTAAAATCAGACATAACCACAAGCCATGAAACACGAGAAAGGAAGAGGCGAGCCTCCCTAGAAGCGCTTGTTTTTGTGCGAGTCTCTAGCTTGACTCTCCCCATATCATCGTGATATTAGGGACAAAAGCAATGTGGCAGAGAAAAGCTCCATCGACTTCTCATACAAGATGTGTTAGAGTAGACAATTGGAAGAACATGACGAGTTCCACTCTAATGAGATACCACCGACTCTAGAGAATAGAAACTAAAAGCGAATATGCCGGGGTCAAAAATGGTAATCCTCACGTTGATCCGGAGGAGAGAAAAAAAGAGAATTCCTCACAAGATAAGTAAAGAAAAGGTAGAAGCTTTTGATAGGGAAAGAATAACGGCGAATCCTCAAAGGAAATCCTCACATATGTTGGAGAAATCATCCCGGGGTCGAAACCTTTGTACGATGACACCTTCAAACAATAAGGAAAAATGTTTAGATTGATAATAATCTATCTTAGGAGATCGGATTTCCCAAACCTAGATGGCAAGCCAATGGCTAAGAAGCTCGATTGGACCGGTGACAAAACACCGAACACTAGGAGTCTTCAGAAAAATTTGGTGAATTCCTGCAAACAATCACAATTAACAAACAACAAACACAAAATGAACGAAAGTACACGCCTCCTGACAACACAATATATAAATAAGAAAGAAAATGGAAATAGATAATCATGGTGGTTACCATCCCCACGAAGTGCATGTTGGTTTTTGGTTTCCGAGTTACATAGCTTGAATCGATCCCTGAATTCAAATCGTCCTTAGGAAAAGGTCCTGGAGATACCGGGACAACCATGGTTGGTGTGTCCCCTCCGAAAAAGTAACTTAAGTCGGTGCAGTTCTCTTTAAAGTTTTAATATCCACAGAGTGAGATTAATTTTCAATTGCCATAAGGAAAAACTTCAGTTATGGTAGAAGGGCCAGACCATCGGGTTTTAAGCTTTCCCGAGAATATCTTTAGACGAGAGTTAAAGCAAGACTTGATCACCACATTGAAAATGCGGTTTTTTGATCTTGAGTCATGACGACGTCTTGTCCTCTCCGTATAAATTAAAGATTCCTCATATGCGTGAATCACGAAGCTCTTGAGTTCATTAAGTTGCAGCTTTCGGTGATCGCCCGCGGTTTTAAGATCGAAATTAGCATGTTTTAATGCCCAATACGCTCTATGCTCTAATTCGATAGGTAGATGACACAACTTTCCATACACGAGCTTGTAAGGGGAGCAACCAATTGGTGTCTTATAAGCGGTACGGAATGCCCATAGAGCGTCATCAAGCCTATCGGACCACGAGGCACGGTTTTCTCTAACCGTCCTTTCTAAAATACGTTTCAACCCACGATTCGACACCTCGACTTGACCACTCGTTTGAGGGTGGTAAGCGGTAGCAAGACGATGAGTGACCCCATACTTAGACATTACTTTAGCAAATTTGTCATTACAGAAATGGGTCCCACGATCGCTTATAATAGCTCTCGATGTACCGAATCGGGCAAAAAGAGATTTCAAAAACTTAACTACAACTCTAGCATCGTTAGTGGGGAGCGCCTTGGCTTCAACCCATTTGGATAGGTAATCTACGGCTACGAGTATGTACTTATTTCCTCTAGATGATGGAAATGGTCCCATGAAGTCTATGCCCCAGACATCAAAGATATCACACACTTGGATGGAATTTTGTGGCATCTCATCACGCTGTGAAATTTTTCCCTGACGCTGGCATGAGTCACAGTTTTTTACTAACTTATGGGCATCTTTGTAGATTGTGGGCCAATAAAATCCTGAGTCAAAAACCTTTTTGGCGGTGTAGTTGGCACCGTAATGTCCCCCGGTGGGTCCACTATGGCAAGCTGTGAGGATGTCGACAGCTTCTTGGCCCGAAACACATCGTCGGATCACTTGATCCGGCACAGTTTTGAAATAGACAAGGGCGTCCCAAAATTAAGGTTTTTGACATCTGAGAATGCTTAATTACACATATCTTTTACCTCTAAAAACGAGCTTAAATGACCAAAAACAGACAAAAACTGCCAAATATATGTTTGTTTTGCATTTGTATTGTGCAGGAAGTGGATATCAACAAAAAGACAGAAAACCAAGCCAAAATGACAAAACTGAGCATGGAATGGAAAAGACTGTGCAAAATCAAGGCCAAAGTCCAAAAATGCCAAAGTCAGAGTCAATATTAATGAATCAGCAGTCAAACCGGAGCCGGAACTGAAGAATACTATTGGATGCAATCTTAACCCATCTGATGGGCCGGGAAAGCCCAATAGTATAATTATGAAGACTGTGAAGACCAAATGGGCCCTCAATCAATTACAACAGCCCATTTGTGTGCAATTGACAAAGACTGTGAAGACTTTGAAGGCCCAATCCTAGCCCAGTTACAGCCAATCTCAGCCATTGTACACACAAAACCCACCTGAACCTTATTGGGCCTTAAAAAGCCCAATAACATAAGCCTGTACCTTATTGGGCCCAAACCCAAACCCAGTGGGCCCAATACAAGCCCAAACACAAAACCCAAGCCCAATACCCTTTTTTATAAAACATAAGGACCAAAAATGTAAATTTTAAAACCTTGTTTTATAATTAAAAATGAAAAAAAAAATAAAAGTTTGAAAGTTGTTTTAAAAAGAAAAAAAAATAGAAAAATAAAACACAAGGGCTGTTTTGCAATTTTCCAAACTTCCTTTTTTTTTATATCTTTTAGTTATAAAAACCAGAGGGACCATTTTTGCAATTTGCCAAAACCTCTTTTAATTCTTTTGTTATAAAACGCAAGGGCCAAACATGTCACTTTCTAAACCTCTTTTATAACTAAATTTCGGCTTAAAATAGAATGAAAATAGAAAGAAAGTTGAGGGGTTGAAGTTGCCTCTTCCCCAAGGTTTTCGTTTAAACCTGCAACCATAACTGTCCTCAACCCGTTTACCGCCAAATCCTCAAACCACTCTCCCCCACGGTTTCTAGCCCATACCACCTCCCTAGTACACTCACAGCTCACCCCTCACCATTTCCCACAACCCAATACCCCTATAACCCTTTCCAGTTCAACATACACAAAAACCCGCACCCCCATCCAATGGCTGAGATGAAGAGAAGCCAATGGAAGGCTAGGATTACCTTGGGGACATTACACACTCACAACAAGCTCATCCCAAGACCAAGTGATGCCTTTGGACTTCTATAAAAGAGAAGAGAGCAAGCCGAAAACCATATCCCTATTTTTTTTTACTTTCTTAGTTTAATGTTAATCAAGTTTGCTTTAAAGTTATTGTATTCAGTTTAAAACGTTTTGAGTTGTATTTCTTGGAAGTTTTAATAAAAAATTTGAGTTCTCTTGTTATTGCATTTATCGAAATTTCAAGTATAATTTAAGTTATTTAATTCTGTTTAAATCATTTAAAAATGTGTTAAAAGTTATTAAACCTCACTTATAAGTGATTCTCTCAGCCTTTACTTCATTAAAAAGGGCTAAAAACCCGAATTTAGAAATTAAGGGGGTGTTTGGTTTAGCCTTAAAAATGGTCAAAATGTGTTGTAATGGGTTGTTAACCACTCAGCCAACTTTGGCTGAGTGTGTGGGGTTTATTAAGCCACCTTAATCACCATTTTTAGTTTGAAAATAAGTTTTTAAGTCCATTTTGTATTTCTGTCAAAAAATTTAAATAAGCCAAAGTGACCTTAAGGGCTTAAGCTGTTGAAACAGCTTAAGCACCTCATTTCTTGTGTTGTTAGAGTTGCAAAAAGCCAAAAATAAAGCCCCTTGTTGCTGTCCCTTTTACTTTGACAATATAAGTCAAAGTTTAGCTTTGCATTTTTTAAAAAGATCCCTCATTTTTAAGCCCCAATATCAGCAGGTTTAAGTTCTCATTTATAAACCAAACTTTGAAAATAAGCTCATTGTCCACCCCTTTTAATCTGTTTGTGTTTGGTTTTGACTAAAAAGCTTTTATAAGCTTATTTTCATAAGCCCAAAAAGCCCCCTAGCTCACTGTTGCATCTCCCCTGGTGCTAGACACCACCCTTTAGCCCCTTTTTTCTAGCTTATTTAATACTAAGCCCTAGGTTCTTATTGCTTTTAAACATAGCTTATAGGTTTACCTCTTAGTATTAGCAGCTTATTTAGGTTAGTAAGCTTATTTAGTTAGCTTATTCTAGGCTTAAAGTTCCCTTTTTCTGTTTTCTTTTAAAACTGTTAACATAAGCTTATCTCATTTCCAGCTTATTTTAGGGCTTATTCTAGAAACCTTAGCTTATTTAGGATTCCCCTAGCCTATTTATCTGTTTCCCATAGTTGTAGCTTATCTTGTTAGCTTAAATTCCTAAAAGCCAAGAAAAATAAGCCATAAGCTTATTTAGCTTCTGCAGCCCCAAAAGCCTTAAGTTTCTAGCTTATTTAGTGAGTAAAAAGCATAAGTGCTTTTACAAAAAAGACTCCCCATAAGCCCTTCTACAAGTTTGCTTATTTGACTTTTGTCAAATAAGCACTTTGGACCCTTTTTGTAATCGGGGTCCACCTCAGGGACCAATTGTGTAATTTTCTCTTTTATAGTTAGCAGAGTTAATGCCCCTTGTCAGTTTGTTGTTTCCCCGTTAGTCCTTGTCCCTTTTCCCTGTTAGTCCTTTTGTTTTAACAGCAGTTAGCTTTAGTTAGTTTTATTTAATTTAATTAATTAAATTAGGTTTAAAATTAATTAGTTTAATTACTTTTAATATAAACAGTAACTTTTGGGCATTTTTATATTTTTAGAATTGTTAACTTTTTCTTTATTTAATTTTATTTTTTCAGAATTTTTATAACTTTTATTTTTTGTCTTTTTCTATTTTCTTAGTTTTAATTAGTTTTTAATCTTTAAAAATTCATAAAAAATCCAAAAATTAATAAAAAAAATATTTTTCTTTTTTATAAAATTTTCTTTTGTCATTTAGTGTCTAGGAAAAATATAAAATTTAGTGTAGGCTTAATTTTTTATAAAATTCAGTCTTAGACCCGTTTTTACCGAGTGCGTTTTACCGTTTCTTTTCGTTTTACATTCAAACGACCTCCGTTTTAGTTCTAGTTTTCTTTATTTTTCAAATTAAGTTAATTAGAATTTGATTTTGATTTTTAATTTAATTTAGCATTTATTTTCTTAATTTTTAGTATTTAGGTTTCCCGATACCTGATTCTGTTCCCCGTATTTTTAGTATAGATTTAATTTTAGGATTTCCCTATAACTAATTTTGTTTCCCGTAGTTTTTAAGATCTCCATTTCCTATATCTATTTCCCGTATATTAAATTAGGTTTTATTTAGTTAATTTTAGTTGTAACTATATCAGTGTTTCCATCATATCTAAATATTCTCCATCATTCAATTTCTCATCAAACCAGGATTACTTTCAATTGCAGCCTCGTTGGGACATACGACCCGGGAATATCTCTTCCGGAATCTTTTTATAATTGATTCTTATATATTTAATCTCTTTGTGTAGATTTTGACCTTTTGCCTTGGTTAAGGGCATTTGGTTGAGATTTGCATTTGTGTTATTTTATATGTATACTATTTGACGAATCAACATCTTTGAAAAATTTGTTTTTCTGCTGAGTTGACATTCCTTTGACAATGAAATTCCCCGCGTGGTAATTTGCATAATCGGCAAACCACGGGGTACTTGGGTCACCACGAGAAGTCACCATATTAAGTGTCTCGAGAGGAAAATTTTCGTTTATTTCCTTTGGATCGAGAACATTTTCATACGGGTTTTCTAATCGGGAAAGATGATCGGCCGCGTAGTTCTCGGCTCCCTTCGTATCAATTACTTTAAAATCGAATTCTTGAAGGAGGAGAACCCAACGTAGCAATCTTGCCTTGGCATCTTTTTTAGCAAATAGGTACTTAAGGGCGGAATGGTCCGTATACACTATGCTTTTATTCATGATGAGGTATGACCGGAATTTTTTGAAAGCGTACACCACAGCTAACATTTCCTTTTCCGTTGTGGTGTAGTTTGATTCTGCCTCGGTCATTGTTTTGCTTGCATAATGTATAGGCCTAAAGTGTTTCTCAATTCGTTGCCCCAGAACCGCACCTATGGCATAGTCGCTCGCATCGCACATAAGCTCAAAGGGCTGGTCCCAGTTTGGGGCAATCAGAATTGGAGCTTCGGTTAATTTCTTCTTTAAGGTCTGAAAAGCTTGAATGCATTCCTCGGAGAAAATAAAAGGAGTGTTTTTCTCAAGGAGATGAGTCATGGGTCGAGAAATTTTTGAAAAGTCCTTGATGAATCTACGGTAAAAACCTGCATGTCCGAGAAAACTCCTAATACCCTTGACGGTAGTTGGGTGAGGTAACTTAGCAATGACGTCTATTTTGGCTTTGTCGACTTCTATTCCTTTCTTTGAAATTTTGTGTCCAAGTACGATGCCTTCTTTCACCATAAAATGGCTTTTTTCCCAATTTAGAGCCAAATTAGTGTCTTCACACCGTTTAAGCATTTTTTCTAAATTGGAAAGACACGTAGAGAAAGAATTTCTGAAAACTAAAAATCGTCCATGAAAACTTCCATCGTCTTTTCAATCATATCATGGAAGATAGCCATCATACACCTCTGGAACGTGCCTGGTGCATTGCATAAACCAAAAGGCATGCGGCGGTAAGCAAACGTTCCGTATGGGCAGGTGAATGTGGTCTTTTCCTGATCTTTCGGATCGATTGGTATTTGAAAGTAACCCGAGAAACCATCGAGGAAACAATAGTATTCATTTCTTGCAAGTCTCTCAAGCATTTGATCCATAAACGGCAAAAGGAAGTGGTCTTTCCGGGTGGCTTCGTTCAACTTACGATAATTAATACAAACTCTCCATCCCGTTACAAGTCTAGTTGGTACTAACTCATTTTCATCATAGGTTACTACGGTCATCCCTCCTTTCTTTAGCACACAGTGCACTGGGCTTACCCAAGGACTATCCGAGATTGGGTAAATTAATCCAGCTTCAAGAAGTTTTTCAACCTCTTTCTTAATGACATCGTGGATCTTTGGATTAACCCTTCTTTGATGTTGGACCACTGGTTCATAGTCCTCTTCTATTAGAATTTTATAAGAACAAAATTCCGGGTTAATACCCTTTATGTCGGAGAGTTTCCAAGCGATGGCTCGCTTTCGGGACTTTAGAACCTTTATGAGAGCGGTCTGATCGTGCCGGATTCACACCGTAAATATATATAATATATAATAAAATATAAAATATATAAAGAAGTGTAAAAACAGCATGGACATGTGGCCTTCCCTTTTTGCAGTTGTAGCAAATAACAGTCCTCTGTTTTCTAGAATTGCTTCCACTTGCTCCTGGAGTGTAAGTCCTTGAAGTACCCGCAGCAAAATAAAAAAAAAAAAAAAAAAATAAAAAAATAAGTTGCCACCCTCCCCTGAATTGGTGTAGTGATAACTCTCCATTATTGAAGTGTAGCGTTGATGCCTAAGGGTAGACAAGTTTCTCAGCTTATTATTGGTAGTGGCTAAACGGGAGTAACACGCAGTAAAAAACCGACATCATGAGATTGATGGCATCATGGGATCATTACCTTTCTGAACACTAGAACAATTAGACCCGATCTTGTTGGGGAAAATTTCAGAATTGTTAGATAATTTGGGGAGGATATTCCAATTGAGTGATGGATGATGATGAAATAAATGTTGTGGGTGATTGATGAATGTGAAAGTCATTTGGATGGATACGATACTGAAAGAGGTGTTGATGAATGATGAGTTAGTATAGATTAGAGACTGATAAGGTGAACCATACTGTAGAAGATGTGTATAATGTTGAAGTCTGTTGTTGAAGTTGAGTGTTTTGGTAAGTGTGTTGATTTAGTTTGATAAGGTGACTGATGTTTATTTGGTGAGATGCAACTAAAATCAAGATAACAGAGTTTACGATTTCCATGCATCAAACTAACTACATTTGATGTACGTTCATGTTGTTCCAATAAGCATGAAGCTATCAACATTGTAGTATGCAAGTCTTGACCAACTAACATCATTGACGAATTTTCTCTAAATTTCATCAGGAAGTTGTTTACAAAACTTGGTATAACTTGAAATTGCTCCAGTGGCATCTTAAAGAATAACATAACCATGAGAAGCATTGTCGCTGAATCTCAAGTAGTAACCGTGTAACGACACTCCTTTTCTTGTAAGTGAACTAATCAAATAACTTCGAATAACTTACACTCTCGTTCATGCTATATTAATACGTCCTTGCCTGAGCAGTTTAACTTCTCCCAAAGATCCTTGCTACAACGATGTTTGACTCACAAGAGCATAAATCTGTTGGAAGGCCTTGGAGAATGATTTAAAATTACTTTGATGTCACCAGCAGCTTGAATGTCTTCACAAGGGTGGGCTCAGTATATTCCTAAAGTCTTGTTACACCATCCACTGTTATTGATGGCCAGACGAGTGGACCTTTCTCAACGGAAGCAAGGATCATTCTACCATGTGGTATATTCATCATATAAAGTTCCATTCTGCTTTTCCATGAATCATATAAATGTTTTACAATAATACGGTGGTTTTATTGTCACCACCCTAGCGAAGTGATTTATTAGCAAAGTCATCATTCTGATCACGTGGTACTCAAAAAGATTACTAATTGATCGATCAGGTGGTATAAAGAAATATTGTTTCTGATATAATGGTTGTCGAGTCTTGAAGTAATTCTTGAAACTACACGGGATTTTACAATTCTCGACAAAACCCAGGAAAACCATTAAAGTTTCCACGGGATTTAACAAGACAAAGAAAACAACCAAAAAAATTTATACAACTTTGATTGATAGTTTATTGGGAAATGAAAGTTGGTTCTCAAACAACTATGATGGGTTCGGTTGTCAAAGCAGTTAGTTTTAGAGTTCATTTCCAATGTAACCAAAACTATTTCGGTTTCTCTCCATACATTAACTAGTTCGGTTCCAATTAACTAAACTAGTTGGTTAACTCTGTTCAGATTACAACTTGTTCTGAGTTAACTAGTCGTGCCAACTCACTAGAACTAGTTCGGTTCACTCATTCGGTTAACTAGTTCGATTAACTAGTTCGGTGCCAATTAACTAAAACAAGTCGGTTCAACCTCGATCGGCGTGTTTAACTAGTTCGGTTAACTAGTTCGTTGACCAAATAACTAAACTAGTTCTTTTCGATTCCACTCATTCGGGTAACTATTCGGTTAACTAAGTTCGGTTAGCTAGTTCTATTGTCAAAGGAGTAAACTAGTTCAGTTCAAACTAAAATTAACTAGTTCGGTTCCAACTAATAACAACTCGTTCGGTTCGAACTGAGAAATCTATTCTGGTTCGAACAAGAAAACTAGTTCGAGTCTTCCAACTGTAAGAAAACTAGATTCGATTCAAACTAAAATCAACTGAGTTTCGGTTCCGAACTAATAACAACACGATCGGTTTCCAACTAAAATCAACTCGTCTTCGGTATTTTCAGTACGATGAACTAGTTCGGTTATAACTATGACGAAACCAAAATTTTCAAAACTCAAAAATGTACACATTACAATTGTTTTTTGCAAAAAATCTGTACAACCTAGTGATACTAACCCTAAAGAACAAGAAAATTGATTAACTTTAAGGTTTTAAGCCTGAAAATTTTAATCAAGATTTTCTTGTTCTTTGTAAAGGTTTTAAACACAAATCATAAGACAAATCACAAAACCAAAACACACTCACCCATGGTTCTTGATACCAATTAAGAATTCAGTAATCTAATGATAAAATAATTAAGAAATAGAGAAGAGAGAGTGAGTTGAACGGAAGTTTTGTTCTAGAGTGAGAAAGTAAGAAAAAATTTGAAATGCAAAAATGAAAAGAGAAATACAAAAACCAACCAATCTACCTCTCTATTGCAAGGAGAGGTGTATATATCCTATAAGACCGGTCACCATGGGCCTTACGGCTTTCCATAGGCCTTGGACCAGACTAGCTTACTAGACTACTCATATACAAACCTACGGGCTAATACCTATTTACAACTTGAAGTGGCCGATACCATTTCTTGTTTCCAACATAAACCATCAACCTAAGACATTTGGCCAACAATTAGATTTTCCAAACAATTAAATATACTTTTGCCAACAAATAGATTTTCCCTGTTTAAAGGGTGGGGGGGGGAAAAAAGTTTCATAGCCTCGCAATTCAATCTTTTGAAATGTTTTATAAACCCCGCGGGGGGATACATTCTCAATTTTTTGTAAATACACAAGTACTTGTTAAACGCTATACTGATTTTCTTAGACCTCGAATTTCAATCTTTGTAATGTTTTAAAACCCTGCGATGGGTATACATGCTATATTGTTTTTTAATATACACAATACTTAAAATCCGATATTGTTTGAGTTCAAAGCCTCATAATTCAATGCTTTTGAAAGTTTTATAAACCCAAGAGGGGATACGGATGCTCAATTGTTTTTAATATAACACAAGTACATTAAAACAATAATGTGAGTTTCATTGCCTCGCATATCCAATCTTTTGAATGTTTTATAAACCCGCGAGGGGGATACATGCTTAATTGTTTTTAATATACACAAGTACTTAAAACCGATATTATGAGTTCCTACCTCCCCACCGGCCCGAGCTCCCGGCTTTTAAATTCTTTTGAATACTTTATAAACCGCGAGGGGGATACAGCGCTAAACCATGAATGCAAGTGTTTTTCCCAACTGAATGCTATCCAATATATTATTGCCTAAGTACCTTCAGTGCCACTATTTCCAAATCATGAATCATTCATTACTTGCATTCGAGTGAACGCTAATATTGTGATAGATCTAACGGGTGGTGACGACCCTGTTGATGTACCTATACTTACTCTGGTACCGAAATATCACTATATTAAGATTAAAATGGGGTAACTTTGGAAGTTACCTTTTCCACGAGTGACATTTGTTCTTAACCAATGTCACTACGGTTATTTCCATGTTAACGTATTGATATCATAAGCAAAGTGCAATAACAATGTTTATCCTATAATAATTCACACATTTTGCAATTATTACACTTAGGGTGTATAACAACGTAACCCACTATTAAAATGACTTAGTATCAAACAGTTTATCATAAACCTATGAATAACACTCAACCTTATGTTGACTTATTTTAGCATGTTAATCTCATTTAATTGAGCACCTTTTCGTGGCACGATTGGCGCGGACTTGAAGATGGCTAAACCTGTTTTTAACATTAAAACTTTAGGGTTTCATGAAGATTTTGGGTACCTCTCTTTTGTAAAACACTGATTAATAAATGAAAGATAACTAAATTTTCCATACGTCTCATTTTTATGATATCATATTTCTATGATTATGTTGTTTACAATGAAATAATATCCCCAGATTACTTCCTTTCTATATGTCAAATGAGGTGGTTACAGATTGGTATCAAGAGCCACGGTTTATAGAGAACAAAGTTTAAGAACCTATAACTATAAACTACATTTATTTTTCATCCAAGAAATTCCTCCGTGCCACTACATCTCCCAGAATAGTATGTAAAGAACATAACTATTATACTATATATAAATATACCTTATGTTGGGATTGTTAGTTTTTTATTATAGTTATGTCTTCCCTAACCATCCTACTTCCGATATTGAGGATGCTTTTTCCACTAACTTTCCGGACTATACTCCGACTTTACCAAACTATTTCCCAATCTCACCGGGAAACATCTCTCCTGATCCTTCAGATAATTTATCTAAGTATCTTTTGGCCTCGTTAGCCATCTTACCTTTTCACGATGATCCATATATGCAAGCATATAATGCTGCTGATAATGAACCACTTATCCCACCACAAGCTCCTATTGATCCACCGCCTGATTTTGCTCCATCTCTAGTATCTACCCCTATCACCAATGTTTTGATTCCTGAGAAAAGGAAAGTCTTCTGAATGCAATCTATGAACACAAGAACATCCAGGAAGGACCATCGGACTACTAGATTAGATACTAGTTATAGCTTTTAACCTAGCCACAGGATGTGTGGTATAAATAACAACACTTGCCAAAATTTGACTATGTACATTACAAAGGCAAGTTGTTCATGATATAATGTAATGATGATCCCGTTGTACCTCATTGTTTCATATTCATCATGTGTCCTATATTACATCTCCGTCTTCATCATTATGAATCTTATCGTGACCCCTAGAAAACAAACTAATAAATTAGATGCTTGCTAGAATTAATATCAAATAAGTATCTATGATATCACTATTGTGACAATGTTTATTTTTGAACCTTAAGCATTTTAAGGAAAGAATTATGATATCATTCTTATTACGTGTTGTCTTATGTTGATAGAATACCTCCCAAAAGGACGTCAACATCTGAAGCACCAGCCATGACTCAAGCTGCCATCAAGAAACTAGTTGCTAATAGTGTTTCTACAGCTTTGGAAGCACAAGCCGCTAACATGGCAAATATTGATAATACCACCAGACCAAGAGAAGCTCCTGTAGCAAGACAGTGTAGCTACAAAGAGTTCATGAGCTGCCAATCTATCAACTTCAAAGGTTCAGAAGGATCTGTTGGTCTTATTCGCGAATTTGAGCGAACTAAATCAGTGTTTTCCCGTAGCAACTGTACCGAAGACTGCAAGGTGAAGTTTGCTACTGGTACTTTAACTGAAGAAGCTCTATCCTGGTGGAATTCTTTTGCCCACCTGTTGGGATAGAAGAAGCTTACAAGATTACCTGGGTTGAATTCAAGAATCTTTTGATAAGGATATTCTGTCCCCGAACTGAAGTCCAGAAGATGGAAGACGAATTTTACCATCTGACTGTGAAGGGGAATGATCTCAAGACATATGTGAGAAGATTCTAGGAATTAGCAACCTTGTGTCCCACTATGGTGCCAGATTCTAAGAAAATAATAGAAGTTTTCATCGGGGGATTGCCTCGAAGTATTGAAGGGAATGTTACCGCATTTAAACCTCAAACTCTAGAGGAAGCCATTAACATAGCCTAGAGGCTAATGGATCAGGTAACAAAGCACACTCTAGTGCAAGTATCAAGTGATCACAAACAAAATTTTGATGACATAAGAACTTTCAACAACAACAACTACCGTAACACTAGCACCAACAACCGTTACAATAATCACCAACTACAACAGAACAGAAGACAGGAAACCTTCAGGTCTTATGTTGTAACTCTAACTAAAAACAATGGGTATACTAGAAACCGTCCCTTGTGTAAGAAATGTACTCTGCATCACATAGGACCTTGCACTGTCAAGTGTAATACTTGCATCAAGGTGGGCCATCTGACCAAGAACTGCAGAAACAAAGGGCCAACCACTAGAAGTAATCTGCTACCAGTGATAGTTACATGTCATGCCTGTAGAGAGAAAGGGCATTATGTAAATCAGTGCCGAAAGACCACCAACAACAATCCCCAGGGAAGAGCCTACATGCTGAAGGATAGGAATGCTCACCAAGACCCGAACGTAGTCATTGGTATGTTCCTTCTAAATCAACATCTAGCTAGAGTATTATTTGATTTTGGAGCCGATAAAAGCTTCGTATCCATATCTCTTGCCTCTATGATAAATATTTTACCCATTACAATAGATACCTTTTACAATATCGAAATGGCTGACGGAAACCTAGTAAGCACAAACACCGTTATTCAGGGTGCAACCCTCTTGACCTGTTAAACCAACATTTCAAATTGATCTCAAGCTGATTAAACCCCGGTATTTTCGACGTCGTCATTGGTATGGATTGGTTATCTAAGTATCATGCTAGAATTATTGTGACGAGAAAGTCGTCCACATCCTAATCAACAGTGAAACTCTGATCATCCGAGGTAACCAAAGTAAAACCCGACTAAATCTCATATCCTGTATAAAAACTGAAAGATATATATCCTGAGGTTGTCAAGTTTTCGTAGCCCAAGTAATGGAAAAGAAGTCAGACGAGAAAAGACTAGAAGATATCCCAGTAGTCAGAGAATTCCCAGAAGTTTTTCTTGAAGATCTACCTGGCCTTCCTCCCGTTCGCCAAGTAGAATTCTAAATCGATCTAATTCCAAGAGCAACACCTGTAGCCCGAGCACCTTATAGATTAGCTCATTCATAAATGCAGGAACTATCCGACCAAGTACTTCACCCTGGGGAGCTCCTATCTTATTTGTTAAAAAGAAATATGGATCTTTCAGGATGTGTATTGATTACCGGGAGTTGAATAAACTTACTGTAAAGAATTGTTACCCATTACCCAGGATTGATGACTTATTTGACCAACTTCAAGGTTCGAGTGTCTACTCGAAGATTGATTTAAGATCAGGCTATCATCAACTGAGAGTCAAGGATAAAGATATTCCCAAGACTGCTTTCAGCATAAGATACGAACACTATGAATTTCAAGTGATGCCATTTGGTTTAACTAACACGCCAGTTGTATTCATGGATCTCATGAATCGTGTGTGTAAACCATACTTGGATAAATTTGTGATAGTGTTCATCGATGATATTCTCATCTACTCTTGTAACAAAGAAGAGCACGCAAATCATCTGAGAATAATCCTAGAATTACTCAAGAAAGAGAAGTTGTATGCCAAGTTCTCCAAGTGTGATTTCTGGATTCGTATCGTGCAATTTCTTGGATACTTAATTGATAGTCAAGGACTTCATGTTGACCACGCCAAGATTGAA
Organism: Tanacetum coccineum; assembly: GCA_026074375.1. NCBI lineage: Eukaryota > Viridiplantae > Streptophyta > Magnoliopsida > Asterales > Asteraceae > Tanacetum > Tanacetum coccineum. Next base: position 71,645 of record BQNB010004269.1, read on the forward strand.
GCAGTTAAGAATTGGACATCTCCTACTACACCCACATAAATACATCAATTCTTAGGACTCGTCGGTTATTATCGGAGATTTATCAAAGATTTCTCAAAGATTGCAAAGTCTTTGACTGAATTAACCCAGAAAAACAAGAAGTATATCTGGGGCGAAGACCAAGAGACAGCTTTTCAACTGCTTAAACAGAAGCTATGTAAAGCTCCAATCTTAACATTACCAGAAGGAAATGAAGGTCTGGGAGAGGTGTTAATGCAAAGAGAGAAGGTTATTGCATATGCATCCCGACAACTTAAGCCTAATGAAGAAAACTATACCACTCATGATCTCGAATTAGGAGCAGTAGTGTAAGCTCTTAAAATTTGGAGACACTATCTGTATGGCACCAAATGTACTGTGTTCACTGATTATAAAAGTCTTCAGTTTATCCTTGATCAGAAAGAGTTGAACATGAGACAACGCCGTTGGCTAGAATTGCTTGCAGATTACGATTGTGAAATTCGCTACCATCCTGGAAAGGCAAATGTCATAGCAGATGTCTTAAGCTGGAAGGAACAAATCAAACCACTCCAAGTTAGATCATTAGCTATGACCATTCATCCAAACTTACCCTCACAAATTCTTAAAGCTCAAACTGAAGCACTCAAAGAAGAAAACATCAAGGCTGAAAACTTACGAGGAATGGACAAATCATTTAAAATACGTCCTGATAGAACCCGATGTATCAAGAATCAAAGTTGGTTACCACTCTTTGGTAATCTGAGAGACTTAATCATGCATGAGTCCCATAAATCAAAGTATTTCATTCACCCAAGTTCTGACAAGATGTATCAGGATCTAAAGAAACTCTATTGGTGGCCTAACATGAAGGCAATCATCGCTGAATATGTTGGCAAATGTTTGACATATTCTAGAGTTAAGGCATAATGTCAGAAGCCATCTGGCTTACTGGTATAACCTAAGATTCCTATGTGGAAGTGGGAGAGAATAACAACGTATTTCATCACAAAACTACCCAAAACCTCCAACGGACATGACACAATCTGGGTTATTGTCGATCGCCTCACCAAATCCGCACATTTCATCCCTACCCAAGAGACAGATAGTATGGAAACCCTTACAAGGTTATACATCAAAGAAATAGTCTCCCGTCATGGAGTGCCAATATCTATCATCTCAGATCATGACAGTCATTTTACGTCCAGATTCTGGCAATCATTACAAAGTGATTTGGGTACTCAATTAGACATGAGTACGGCATATCATCCTGAAACTGATGGACAAAGTGAAAGAACCATCTAAACACTTGAAGACATGCTTCAAGCCTGTGTTATAGATTTTGAAAAAGGATGGGAAAAACACTTACCATTAGTAGAATTTTCTTACAATAACAGTTACCATGCCAGTATTAAGGCAGCACCATTTGAGGCACTTTATGGTCGAAAGTGCAGATCACCTGTTTGCTGGGCCGAAGTTGGAGATGTTCAACTTACGGGACCAAAAATAATCCATGAAACCACTGAAAAGATAGTGCAAATTCGACAACGCTTGCAAGCTGCAAGAGATCGGCAAAGAAGTTACGCCAATGTAAGGCGAAAGCCTTTAGAATTTCAAGTTGGAGATCGTGTTATGTTAAAAGTGTCACCTCGTAAAGGTGTCATCCGATTTGGAAAACGAGGAAAGCTTAACCCTCGGTACATTGGACCTTTCAAAATCCTTGAACGGATTGACCCAGTGGCATATAAACTTGAGCTTCCTGAAGAGCTCAGTAATATCCATAGTACTTTCCACGTTTCTAATCTAAAGAAATGCTTATCGGACGAATCCCTTGTCATTCCAATGAAAGAGCTTCGACTCGATTACAAACTCAACTTTATGGAAGAACCAGTGGAGATCATGGATCGAGAAGTCAAGCAACTGAAACAAAGTCGTATTCCTATAGTCAAAGTAAGATGGAACTGCAAAAGAGGACCAAAATTTACATGGGAACGTGAAGATCAAATTCGTGCCAAGTATCCACATCTATTTTCAAACATCACTGCGGCATCCAACTAAATCTCGGAACGAGATTTCATTTAAGGGAGGGAGACTATAACAACCCGTAATTTTCAACAATGTAATTATCCATCTATTAAATTAGATACACTGTAATATCCATCTATTATATATATATACCACCTTTTACAGGGAAATTTTTTGCTTTATCTCATTATGCAACGTAATTTGCATCTCTAAAGTAAACGAGCTCACGCAACCTCTATCAATGCCATATCTATATATGTTTACATCATGTAAACATCCTAATATGTCTAGTCTATATCTTAATATCATTTTTACCAAGTACATTATCTATTTAACGTACTTTTCAAAACGTTATTTCAAAACAAGCATTAAACGTTAACGTTTATATCAAAACCCTAATTATATGTAATGTATACATATAAAATGAATGTGCAAGCCTCTAAAGCATGTGTACAAGTATCAATACACAAAATTTGAATATCTTTTCCATCCTAAATCAAGTTACAACTTTCTAAAGCACAATGTATAAGCTAATCATACCTAAAAACCTAATTAGGTCATTTAAGCTCCTAAACCATGTTTAAACTTTACCACCACTTTAGCACAAGGTACAAGCACTTAATGCATGACTTCTAAACCCTAAACCTAAACTCTAAGTCATCTTAAAACCCTAATCTAAAACCCTAAACCCTAAATGAAACCCTAAAACCCTAATTTCACTTTAAACCTAAAACTAAGCCCTAAACCTTAATCCTAAACCCTAAACCTTAATCCTAACACTAATCCTAAACCCTAAAATATCTTAAACCCTAACCCTAACATGAATTAAAACCCTAAAACCCTAACCCGAAACCAAAAATCCTAACCCGAAACCCTAAACCATCCCGTCATGTTTTTTACTTCAATTTTACCCATTTTAAGATATCAAGCACCTCAAGCACCTCTTAAGCATCACCATGACATCACCAAGCAGCTTACAAGCACCTCTATCACCACCCTTAAGCACCAAAGAACGGCCTTGTCCACCTCCATATCACTTTGTGGCAAGCCGACCTTCTCCAAAGCCCTCCACAACCTCACCACCTTGCATAGCTATTGTTCTAGCACTTCCTTAATCACCATCTAAAAGCCCACCTTAGACATTATACCTATACCCTTGCCATCACAAACAGGACCAAGGAAACTTAGGCACAAAGGGTCATTCAGCCCTATAAATAGCCGAATACCCCAAACCATTCAAACACACCTCAAATCTTCATATATACAACAATGGAGTCTTAACTCAGACCAAGAAGGATCAAGTGAAGTCCCTAAACTCATAATAGAAGCCAGGCATCAAGAGAATAGAACCCTTGAAGTCGTTACTAGGCGTACGAACCCGAAAACCCCATTTCAACCCATATTAGCTCAAGTAATCTCAAATTCTTGTTCAATAAGCTTATAATCTGTATTAGAATGTTCATAATACTCTTAAGAATCATATAAGAACACTTGTTAAAGCCTGGAATCCTCAAACCCATGCCGATTTATTATAAAAAACCCAAAATGACCCGTTTTGATTCTACTAACGAATCCATTTTCTAAACTTTATTGTTACGTTATAACAACTGTATTTCAGCTTATTCTAATAAGCTGTAACCAGCAAAAATCAATTGGAACCCTACACTTAAGCTTGCATGGCTTTTTGACTTGATTTGTAAAATTAATTCCATGCAAGGGTATATACTCTAACTTCTGAAATTATAACTTGTAAGGGCTGAAAATGTCATTATTCCAAAGTTATAACATATAGGACCTATCATTCCAAGTTCTAAAGATTAAAGGTGTAAATTAAAATATACTTTAATATATTAACATATAAAGAACTAAAAAAAACATGAAAAGTTTATAAACCAAGGGTATATATTGCCATTTTTGCAAACTTAAAAATATAAAATATAATAATTTTATATAAATTATAAAAATATATATTAATATTATAAAACTCAATTATATTAAAACCCGACACATTAATCGTTATTAATCATCGATCGACGCATTATAAAATAATTACGTTATATAATTAACATAATTTATCATCGACTAACTTTTGAAGAAACTTAAAATTTTATCGTATCACGTTACTAGGGAGCTTCATGTGAGGAGTTTCATTTGGGTATATGTTTTGACGAGGTTGCTAGATTTACGATTTAAAGTGTCTTGGCTCCTCAAACGTTTACTTCATGACCTCTGAATTATGATGGCCCGAACAGTGATACTATATTCCCATAAATTAATAAACCAAAGTAATACGTTAAACTTTATAAAGTTTTGAAACATAAACCATCACACTAAGACTTGACATATTACCCCAGGTTGTGTGATGAAGTCGCTACTTTCACTTTATATACTTTTGCCATCAATCAGATTTCCCCTGTTAAGGTGAGTTCATAGCCTCGCATTTTAAATCTTCTAATATTTTCATAAACCCGCGAGAGGGATACATGCTATAAACCATGAATACAAGTATTTTTCCAATTGTATGCTATCCTGATATATTATTGCCTAAGTCCTTACTTTGCCATTAAGACCCCACTATCATGAACCGTTAATTACTTTTCGGAGTAAGCGCGAATGCTGTGAATAGATCTATTTGGGACTGAGCTTCCCTATTGGTGTACCTATACTTTCTGGTAACTAAACGCACTTTATTTGAAATACTATGCGAGTGTTTGACAAAGGCACCCGTTGGGGCAACTTATTGTGATTATTGATTATATCAAGGTCTCAGTGCATGAGATTAGGGAAATAATATTGTTTTCTATAATAATTGTACTCATTGTAATAATTACACTTATGGGTGTATAACAACGTAACCCACTATTGAACTTGTATTCAAACTGTTTACCATAAACCTATGAATATCACTCAACCATTGTGTTGACCTTTTTAGCATGTTTATCCCAAGTAATTGAGCAACTTATGGTACGGAGTGGCACGGACTTGAATATGGCTAAACTGTTATCATTCAAACTTTATGTTTTCAAGTAGATTTGGGACCTCTATTTGTAAAAACTCTGATGAAATAATGAATGATAACTTATCTTTTAAAAACGTCTCTTTTGAGTCATTTTCTATGATTATGATTGTTGTACTATGAAATAATACCCCAGATTAGCTTCCGCTGCTATATGTCAAAAATGGGGGTGTTATATTCTTAAACCTTGACGAAGATAATTTAGCTACTGACACTTAAGGGGTAAAGAAAGAATGTCGGCGATGTTATCTTTAGATGCAACCTTTTCGATGGAGATGTTTCCTTTTGGACATTGTCCCGAAGGAAATGGTGACGTATCATCGGTGTGTTTCGTACGCGAAAATAATAATAATAATAATAATAATAATAAAGAAGAAAACAAACGAAGATAGAGACGACGAGCTTGAAAATGTCAAGATGGATGGTGGTTAGCATACGATAAACTATACTCAAAAAGTTATGTAGCTCTTCTTGGGCTTTGCGAATGTTCATAGAACAATCACACGATGAGGTATATGGTTGTCTTAAAGGTGGTAGCGGAAATAGTGAAGGAAAGATATTAGCCATCTATATGGTTGAAGAGGCGTGGTTGAGTGAGAAGGAAGAGGTGTAATCGAAAGACAAGGAGTGTTTTCGTCGAAAAGAGATAATGTTTTCGTCGAAAAAAAATGTTTTCATCGGAGAGAAAGGATGTTTTCGTTGAAGAGAAAGAATGTTTCGTCGAGGAAAAAGAATGTTTTCGTATAAGAGAAAAGAATGTTTTTTGTCGAAGAGAAAGAACGTTTCTTCGAAGAGAAAGAATGTTTCTGTTGAAGAGAAAAGGAGAGCGTTTTAACTTATTTTGTTAAAAGGTCTTGAATAGGGATTTTCGGATATGACTTTTAACGTTTTTGATCGCAAGTTAAAGATACTTAAATATTTCGGATGAAATATTTAAGTTGTCAAACCTACTAGTAGGAGTGTTAGATTTGTATCTAACTTTTTCTTGACAAAAGAGTGGATTATTCGGAAGAAAGCAAGATGATGATTAAGAGAATGTGTGAGTGAAGACTCTAGGAGATATAAAACCATTTTATGACTCTTTTGACTTTTTACATTTGTGACACGGACACGAAGAAAAATATTCTAGTGTGAGAAGATATATACCTAGATGAATAAGATATATAGATTTAAGCATGTAAGTTTATCTAAGCATGCATCAACACAATAATCAACAAGATTAATGTGTAAGACTATATGACATTTAAATATAAATTGTCATACATTAAACTAACATAGTGTAGGTGCACAATTAACACGTAAGTCATGTAAAATGACGCATACAAAATGTGATAATTTTAAATGCAATCATCATGTAAAACATGTTAGCATTTAGCACTTAGGAGCATGTGTTATTTAGATAAACTAAGAGATATTTTATCTAAATTGCTAGAAAAAGGCAAATGCTTTTACAACAAACATGCATTCAATAGCTAAGCAAATACACGTTGAGCATCAAGACAAACATGAAAGCATATAATTGCATTACGTGGGAGCACGTTATCATCTTGAAACTTCAAAGCACATATGTGAAATGCATGTAGTCTAGATTGACTAAGGGGAAACCTAATTTCTACTTGCTTAGTGTGCACTCCTAATGAAATACAAAGTCTATCGATGTAGACTATCATTAGGCATATTTAAGAAGAGCCATTTAATCAAATTAGAGAATGAATATGAGACTATCACTAGTGGTGCTCAATTCAGGCTAAACACGACCATTTTTACGGGTTATACCACGAACCCAACTTCACTCTTGGAAGCAATTCAACCGTTAGGTCAAATTGAATTTCTAGTGCAATAGATTCTCCAGTAGTCATTCTCATGTTAGACAAAATAGAATTCCTATATTTGCCTAATGAAGTGTAGCAAAGATAAAATTTGTATTGTCTTTTCATACAAGGCCTACTATGACTCAACTAACGTACTTTAATTTCGGTTCACATAATCCTAATCAAGATGTGTGGAATTCTAAGGTTGAATGAGAGAGCAAGCAAGTTGTTGTAGCTATAAGAAAGAATGAGTCATCTAGGACCTAGGAGTATGCTTAAAAGTGACAATGTGTAATGCTCTATATTGAGAGTGTTCAAAGAATGCACCTTTGCATGTCTTTTATGAAAGAAATCCAATTAAGGTTATTTACCTCAATAGATCTTGTGTTTGTTTCTTTGTAGAAATAATGATGATTAACTAAAGTTTAGTTACATCTATGTTAGACTTTTAAGCAAGAGATTGACAAGAGGAAGATGTTTAAATCTAATGCCATAGGGCGGATCTACCTAAACCGAAGATGAATTTAGGACGAAGGATCCATCGATCCGTGGAAGTGCCAAATTTAGGCAAGGATCATTTTTTTATTATTTGGGAGATGGTGTTGACATTAGGTTATTAGGAGAAGCTTATATAAGTTATAAGAGTTCTCAATTTGAGTTTTCAGAAATGACATCCAAGTCTTGCTCATCAAGTTGGAGTACTTATGAGTTTCCTGATGGAAATTTATAAGTCGTCAATCCTACTCAGAGTGTGTTAAGTTTAGCATGTATAATTTGACCATAGCTAATAACACAACATTTGAACACTTTAGACTCAATAAAACATCTTCATTGCAAGTGTGAATTGCAATTCGATGACTAATCTTGTTGTCTTACAATCGACTTCGTGATTTCATGTAATAACCGAGGATGGTTAAACATGTAGACTCGAAAAAATATCTATGGTCATTTGATTGATATTTCCATGATTTAGATAAATCCTAGTCTTGATTTCATGTTTATATTCTAATTTTGTAATTAGATTGAATGATGAGATTGATTATCGTTTGAATAATAATCATCTTCATATTCGAAATCCTCTTACGATCACTTATTGAAACAAAGTGATGTGTCGTTGTGTAGGTGTTATTTATGTATCAAGTTTTACTATTTATTTTATGCTGACTATACCTGAAAACAACACTTTAATGGGCAATGTACCCGGTCAATTGTAGTTTCGTTGGAGTAGGGTGTCGATCACTAAGAGCGAGAGTGTTAACTCCTAAGTTTATCAGTATTTTAGTTATCTATGTTAGAACTAAATTAATCTAATTTAAACCTAAGTTAAACCTAAACTAATGATAAGGGGGTTTCAGCCTGAGAGACTAGCACGGTTTTGTGTATCTAACCTAAGGTTTTGATGACAAGTAAAGCAATAAACACACACAAGAAGACAAACAAACGTAGAGGAACGGTCGAGAACTTACGTAAGGAAAACGTATCAACCATGAATAATCCGATAAACGCAGGTTTGTTTATTTAGTGTAAGGATTGTCTTATCTCGAAAAGGGCATATCATTCCTAGACTTAGGCGGGACTTCATCCTAAGACCTAGACACGCTAATCCTGTCACAATTAGACGCATCCACATAAAGCAAGCATTTGTTGATTATAATTTATCTTAGGAGATTAATAATGGTGCTCTTACTAAACCCTAGCTCATGGAGACTTTACCCACTTACTGCTTAACGGCTCTTTATATACTAGTAGTCCACTGTCTGAGTCCTTACCAATGGAATAAGAACGTACTCGTTGATACCAAGGTCACCTTATGGCTCAACTAAGCTCACTAAACTAAAGGCAAGGATAGGTCAATATTTGTGATCCTATGATTCTAGATATATAAATTGCAATATGGAGAGCTATCCCGGACTCTTAGCCTACGCCCAAACAACACCGAAGTTGCAGCGCATTAAATATGTAGGACTAGACCCAGTTGAATGATAGGTCGCATACTTAAGCACGTAAACGAATATAAATTGATAAACATAAACAACAATCAACGATAAATTAAGCAATCAAGATAAACAAACCAAACATTAGATCTTCATAAACATGGCTGATACCTAAAGGTATCAGCCGATAGTCATTGTAAAAATACACACGGTTTGATATATGAACGATTAAAATAAAGAAACCTTAATCGAACGCGTATTCGGTTGCGCGAAGATTACAAGAGTTTTCCTATGATCTTGAGGCTCTTTTCTGACCTTCTAGGCTCCTTTATTCGTCTCTTGGTCGACTTGGTGGTTTAGGGATTCACTTGCATACTTAAAACTCATTTTTGAGTTTTCTATTTATAAGGTCTGGAAGTCGGTTGGATACGGCGTATCCATGTATTGGATACGACGTATTAGGGATTTCTTGGAGTAGGGACCACGTTTGATATCTTCCAGAATATTATATTGATTCCATATCTTGAATACGGCGTATTGAGTCCTCTGGATACGGCGTATTGATCTTCATTCCTTTTGTGGTCTTTGGTGAGTGCAGGCACGGATACGCCGTATCTTCCTTGATGGATACGGCGTATTGGTCTTCAGAACAGTAATCTTCAAAATATCTTTATTTAAGCTCCAGAATGCGCGCCTTTTGCTAAGTTTCACCAATTACTCCATAATTACTGCAATTCTCAAATATAAACGATTAACAATTCTTTGCAATAACTATACAAAATGGGTTAATAACATGGGATAAATGATGTTATAAAATAGACGTTATTTGATGTCATCAAATATCCCCTCACTTGAATCCTACTTGTCCTCAAGTAGCCTTTAGAAGTTTATAAAAATGTATCCCTTAAGGATATTTTCCGTTAAAGCACTTATTCGATCTATTACAAGTACACAACCAAACACCTCACAAAATAGGAAGATGAAAACACTCAAATCACTCAACTAATCTATGTGGTAACATGTAACTAATTCGCTCAATTGCTCGGTCGTGACGAGTATTCTATCATAAGCTTGGCAAGGATACACATCTCCACCACTAAAGCCAAGGAGTAACAAGATTATAAAGGTAAATATGGGTTTTTGTATGGAAAAGCATACGGTTTGATCATTCTATAATCTTTCACCAGAAGTATCACTCCAACAAGGCAGCTGAAGCACACATACACACCCGGAATGCCGGGATAGACATGTGTGTTCGATCACATCCCCATTCGAATTTAACCAACGGTTAGGATGAAGAATGATATAGGGTAGGAACCTTCTAACTTTCACCAAAATTTGTAAACCAACAAGGTACAAGGCATGCATAGACATGCATGTTCATATGAATCCTCATTCACGTAAAACCAGCGGCTAATCATTAGGTGAGAGGGAAGTAAATTATTGTTAAATAAAAATCAAGCAACAAATAGATTAAAACTTAAGTTACAAGTTGCTAGACACTTATTTCCTGACCGTTACATGATAAAGACCGACTATTTATAACGTCTTAATCATATATCAAAAACAACAACCTAAGTTGGCGTTCCCATAACGATCAACTTCCCAATCTTCCCAAAACTTTACATACTTTACAAGGCAAGTGGCGATATCTTCCACTTTGTACAATACTCTACATCGTTGTTTTTTAGACGTATCAACGAATAATCGATCATTCTTATAATTCCTTTGGTAATGCTTTTTACGAAACGATTATCTTCAAACTTTCTTTCTCTCTTTTTTTGTATTTTTTTTTCATTTTTACCATTTTTTTTGCTAACAATACTTTAAATCTCGGTGTAGTTTCACCATCTTCACCATCATAATAATTCCGAATAATTCCTTTGGTAATTTCTTCATTCTTCGGTTTCACCAATAATTATGACGGTAGTAAAATCACATGAGCTTTAACTACTAATATACATTCCCATTTGCAATGTGCAAATTTCCAACCGCACCAAAGATAGAAAATGATACAAAACTCAGGAAATACAAACTTTACACTTTAAGCAACTAGTAACTGTAAATTAAACTTTAATCTAACAGGGTAGGTTAAGGTGTAAGGGTGTAACGAAACAAATAATTTGTGTAAATTCCTAAATGATTGGCTCTACGGGTTGTTCTAGTGGATCATCACTCTAAAGATGAGAGTGGAAAGGTTTAACGAGAGGTTAACTAATCGGTGTAGTTAGTTAATAGGCAACATGTAAAGGCAATTTGGTTGTAATCCTAAGATTTACCAATTTAAACAAGTTACTCCAATTAAATCCATAATACTCATTATTGTGGTCTCGAATAGATATACCAGGCCAAGTTCTAAAGTCTACAACATCACCGGCACACTCGTATTTTGTGGAATTTGGGTAAACATTTAGAAACGAAAAAGTTAAATCCTCACAATATCTAACAAGGGTTATTGTGTGCGGGTTATGTAACATGTAATATCACAAAAATATGCTTGAAAAAATTTTAAATTTGAGCATAATTTAAGCTTTTATTGTGAAAAATAGGACAAGTGATCATTCTAATTCCACCCCCACTTGAATTATACAACGTCCTCGTTGTATATAAAAAAACATTAAATACGGGAATTTAAAAAGAATTAGAATGAGAAACTCCCTTGATATTTGCTTGGTAGATTCTCCAAGTTGCGTTTATGAGCAAGATTGTGTTGAACAGCCGCCTTGAAGTTTCAAGACTCTAACACTTCAAGATAGGGGTGTTAACGAGTCGAGCTTTTAACGAGCTACTCGAGCTCGAGCTCGAGCTTACAAGTTGTCAACCTCGAGTCGAGCTCAAACAAAAGATCATGCTCGTTTAGATAAACGAGCCGAGCTTTTAAAAGGCAATATTCGGCTCGGCTCATTCGAAAGCTCGTTTAGTCACTCGAGTCGAACGAGCCGATCGAGCTTGTCGAGCTTAACGAGTCGAACGAGCTAATCGAGCCAAACATCTATCTTTTTCAAACTTTTTTTTTACATTTTAATTGGTATTGATAATTTAAATTTAATTCAAAATAATAATGATTAAAATGTCAAACTTTATTAGCATCTAGTTAGATACTCTTTAAAGGCTAGGTCAATCTTACTCTTTGAGCTTTGCTTTTATATCCCCTTTCTTTCCTTTAACTTATGTCAATCTTTCTATGTGGGATGCATTGTAGTTTATACTTTAGTATGTTCCATTTAACACTAAAAGTATAAATCACCCAATGATGTATTTTTATAAGATGAGCATTAGACATCTAAATCAATATATAGTGTTACTTAATTATTATGTCTAATATATATACTTTATCAAAAATACAATTAAGTTTTCCAGGGTACATCTTCAAACGAGAATTATAAAGTAGCACTTGGTCGCGTACCTTAAAATCTTTTATCACAGAAAAGTCTAGAATTCATGCCACTTCTTCGTCCGGAGTTCTTTGTAATTCACTAAGTTGTTATCATTAAGCATCATCTCTTAATTCGGCCAAAACTTCATTAAGCTGCATAAGATGACTTTTCTTGCAAGCGTTAGATAAAAATAACCATAGTTTCAATGCCAATGTGCCTTATGCTCGATTCCATGGGGTAAATGGCCATGCTTTCCCTAAACAAGTATGAAAAGGCGTATAATTGTCGGTTTGTTTGTAGGCCGTCCCTAATTGCCATACATGGATCATTAAGTTTTTCCAACCAACCTTTAGGATTATACCCCACTGATCTCTCTAGGATACGCTTAATAGCCCTATTAGTAACTTCAGTTTGTCCATTAGATTGAGGGTGATATGCCATGGATAATTTGTGAGTCACACCATATCTTTGTAAAGCTTTTTCAAGTTGGGAATTACAAAAAATGCGTACATTTATCTAATCAAAAGTTTAGGAACTCCAAACTAGCAAATAAAACTTTTAAAAAAACTTACCACAACACGCGCGTCATTCATAGGTAATGCTTGAGCTTTGACCCATTTGGACACATAATCTACAACTACTAATATGTATTTATTACCTTTAGATTAGGGAAATGGTCTCATAAAATCTAATCCTCAAACATTAAAGACTTCACATACCTGAATGTTATTTTGAGGCATTTTGTTCCTTGAAGATATGTTTCCCAATCTTTGACATGCATCACATCGTCTTACATACTTATTAGCATCCTTAAAGATACCAGGCCAATAAAATCCAGACTCGTAAACCTTCTTTACGGTAATATTAGCACTATAGTGCCCACCTGTAGGTCCCGAATGACAATGTGCCAGAATTTCAAGGGTTTCGCTTCTAACCACACATCTCTTATCATTTTTTTTCTGTCGCACAGTTTAAATGTATAAGGTTCCTCCCAGAAGTAAGTCTTGACTTGCAAGAAAAATCTCTTTCTTTTTTTAAAGGTACAATTTGGGGGAACAACCTTTCCAACAATATAATTAACAAAATCCGCATACCATGGTTCATCATTATTAGACTTGGATTTTAGCACCATTAAATGCTCGTCGAAGAATTTATCAGCAATTTCCCTCTTAGTTAACACCTCCATATACGGATTCTCAAACCTAGATAATTGATTTACGGCCAAGTGTTCTGCTTCCTTATGTTTCTCTAATACTTCACAGGGGTAGTGAAACACCTGGGGTCCCTTTTTCTTTTGTGGCAGTTCTTATAGCAAGACAGTTGTGCACCTTACATTCGTTATCTCCGTATAAGTTCTTCAATGTTAGATTTATTGTAAGTCAACTCTTCAATTTATTTAGCGTATTTTGTTATTTGCAATAGGTCTTTGATAAATGGAATATTATTATCAAGTTGTTTCAGATTCTCTAAAAATTTCCGTTGCAATGCTTCTTCTTTTTCTTTTCTCACTCGGTTTGGGAAAGGAATAGATGATTGTGGTGGTTTTACCAATGGTTGAGTAGTCATTTCAGGAATACTTGAAGATTTATTTTCCACACCATCATTATGCGGCTTTTCCTGCACATCTTGTTTAAATCTAGGAGGTTCATTCTTGTTGATTCCAGTTTCACTAATTTCTTTACTACGGGTGACTTCATATGTCATCATTCCTCCCCTAGTTGTCACTCCTTTGACTTCATTTTTTAGAATCAAAACATTATTCACAACCTTTGACAATTCGTTTACCTTGATTTTCAGCTTACTCAATAAGTATGCTTCGTGTTTTTAATAAAAATCTCGTCTGGTGGTTCTTAAATTATTTAATGAATATCTCCATCTCCTCATGTTCACGTCTACTTTCATCAATGAATTTAGCCAACATTTCTTCCATAGTTAACCTCCTCGTAGGGTAATCGAACGGGTAAGGAGGCTCTCTGAAAACGGGTTACCTGAAAAAAAAGACATAACTCAAAGTAAAACTATTCTAGAAAACTAAATGAAAAAGCTATCTAAGTGTTTGGATACATCCTCTATGCGTTAAAGAAGTTAAAGAAACATGAAGTTAAAAGAGTTCAACATTCATGTTTAAGGGAGGATTGTTGGGAATTACGTTTTCCTAACTTAGTACCGACAGTACAAATAGTTAGTACTGATAGTTATAGTTAGTACTGACAGTACAAAGTGTTAAGTACTGATCAGTTAGTTAGTACCGATAGTAGAAAATAGTTAGTACCGTTTAAGAGATATGTATGAGATATTTTAGGAAAAGATATGTACGCGTTTTGTAAGCCTGTTAGGGTTTATCCTTAGTCTATAAAAGGATCCCTCTTGGCATAGTTAGATACACGAGCTCAAGATATCTCATACAAAATCATATCTCAATAGTTAGTAATCTGTAATCATTCAAAGCAGATTAATAGAAGTTATTATTTAGTTCTTCATTGTTTTTCTTAGTACTTGTGTTAAGATTCCGCATTAACACATAGTATTCATAATCAGTGTTTCTACATAGTCAACTGTATTTATACATCTTGGCTATCATCCTTAATAGGCTGCAGAGATCTATTCAACAACGGACTCACATTTACTAACTCATCCAAAACATATTTAGTTGGATATGCAGATGCCGGATATATGTTTGACCCACATATTGGTCGGTCTCAAACTGGTTATGTATTCCCGCATGGCGGTATTGCAATCTCATGACGTTCTATAAGGTAAACAGTAGTAACCCTCTAATCTAATCATGCAGAAATGTTGGCAATCCGTGAAGCAAGCCGAGAATGTGTTTGGTTAAGAAATATTGTAGGTAAATCTTGTGATGTTTATGCTAGAAATAAGGGACCGGGAACTTTACATAAAGACGACAACATGTATTACTCAACTAAAGGAAAGATTTATTAAAGGTGACAGAACCAAGCACATTTCAACAAAGTTCTTATTTACTAATGACTTGCAAAAGAATGGTGATAAATTATTCAAGAGATTCGTTCAAGTGACAATCTAGCAGATTAATTTACAAAGGCACTCCCTACCTCAACATTCAAGAAATTGGTATATGGCATCGGAACGCGATGATTCAGTTAACTCAAGTGAAGTGATCATAAGGGGGAAAAATACTCACTGCACTCTTTTTCCCTTAGCTATGGTTTTTCTCCCACTGGGTTTTTTCCTAGCAAGGTTTTTAATGAGGCAGTATCCAAAGCGTATTTTAAATTATGTACGGGGAATGTTATGAATATTTATTGATAATGATTGTAACATTTATACCCTTAATTGGGAACCTACACCATCATTATGATTGGTCTTGTAACCTCCACCATTATGATTAGTCTTGTAACCTCTTATACGATACTTAATACATATTATATATATTTTTTTTTTGAACAGCGGATTTTATTAAGAAACTAGCAAGGAGCTAGAATTACAGAGAAATCAAAGAAGGGTTTTTAAGCCAATCATCCCAACTGAACGATGCTTTACATCTAGACTTACACCAATAAAAAGATATGGAAACAACATCATCAATAATACATATTATATTGAGGTCCTATAAATGGAGGCACGTAATGTAAATGTGAAAGACACCAATAACAAGTTTCATCTTCCCCTTTTATACTCTTGTACATTCTTTTGCTTATTGTTATTATTGTGCTAGTAGGCTTGTTGTTTTACAACAATTAGTAGTTTGTACTTTGTATTTATTTATACATTCAATTCAAGTCACTAACACCATAAATGGAAAATCCTATAGATATTAATAAACTGTTTAAAATGTCAAAAAAATACATTCAAATTTGCTATGCATTATTTAGGCTTCATTCCAATATGTTTTCACACTTAATAAAATTAAACAACCACCCTATGATAGGTGTCACGTATACCTAATTCATTGAAAAGATGCAAGAAACAATCGTGAGCTAAATTGATTTGGTGGTTAAAATAAATTTGTAACAGTGAGGCTCCAATGACTTTTGTTTTTATTTTAAACTTAAAAACTAAACAGCTATTGTTTACTATCCAAACTAGAGATGCAAATCGAAACCGGTTTTTTAAAAAACCGGTCGAAAAAACCGAAACCGGTTTTTTAAAAAACCGGTTTTTTTTAACCGGTTCGGTGATTATACCGAACGGTTCTTAGACCGTTATCGGTTTTTTGCCATACGGTTTTTTACGGTTTTAAAAACCGGTTTTATTAAAAAACCGGTTTTACCCGGTTTTTTTTTTTTTTTTTAATTTTTAAAATTTTTTTTTTTTATACCCGTCAATAGTTTTAAAAAAAAAAACCGGTTTTAACCGGTTAAAAAAACCGGTCAAAATAGAAGTCAAACTAGCCGTTTTTAATTTTTTAAAAAAAACCGGTTTTAACCGGTTAAAAAAACCGGTCAAAATAGAAGTCAAACTAGCCGTTTTTAATTTTTTTTTTAAAAACCGGTTTTAACCGGTTTAAAAAAAAAAAAAAACACAACGGCTACTAGCCGTTTTATACCCGTTTTTTGTGTTTTTTTTTGTTTTTTGATGATTTTAAGGCATGGCTTAGTACTATAAATACATGTAATGGGTTGGGGTTGAAAACACATCAAAAACACTCACTAATCTCTCTTTTTCTCTCTAATCGTGATATATATACTCTAATTTCTCAAATCCCGCTATAATGGAAAACTCACATTCACAACAAGCTTCCACTAATGCCTCCGTTTCTTCTACTAGCCATGGTCGAAAAATTTACACAAATGAAGATGTGGTGCGAATTAGACCAACTACGAGAAAAGGCGATGTTTGGTCTAATTACGATATGTGTATTATGATCGATGGGGTGGAAAAGGCGCGTTGCAAGAAATGTATGAATTTTTTATAACCCGGGTCAACTTACATCAGGACTCATAAGAGCGGTTGTAATGCGGTTAGCGAAAATGATACTTCACAAGGTACTATTGGTGCGGATGGTCAAGTTTTTATATTTGATAATGATGCGGTTTGAAAATATATTACGACAACGTGAGACTTTAAACGCTTTTAATGAAACAATTGTTATAGAATTAGTCGTTTTCGATAAGGACAATGATTTGGATTTACTAATTGATTTAAACTATTTTTTTACAAGTTTTAAGTGGCAACTATATTATCGGGTGTTTATTACCCAACTAGCTCATTAGTTTTAAATCAAATTTATGCTATGACGGAAAAATTAGACGAATTAAAAACCTCACCTAGTCAAATGTTTAGAAAAATGGTTAAAGTTATAAAAAAGAAATTTGTAAAATATTTTGCTAATTTACCTTTGGTTTTTACTTGTTCCGCCGCACTTAATCCATGTTTAAATGTTGGAGGCGTAGAACTTTTAATAACAAGAATAATGAACAATTTAGACTTATCCTTTGGGTTAGACGCTAACAACCCCGACCCCAACTATATAAACTCCCAAATTTTTAAATTTAACGATAACTTTAAAAAATTATTTGGAATTTATGCAACAAAATATGGCAATTACAAAAACCCAATTGTTGATCAAATGCGGGCCGGATCGTCCCGAATGGCAAGTGACATTAATATAAACCTTTATAATAGTTTATTTGAAGACGCTACAAAGCGTCAACGAACATCGGCCCCAACAAGCGAGTTGGGACAATATATGGCTACAAACTTTTTAATAACTTTAAGGCCCGAAGAGTTTACAAACTTTGACATTTTGGCTTGTGGAATGAATGGGAAATTCAATTTCCATTTTATCCGCTATGGCTGTGACTTATTACCGGTCCAAGCTTTCGGACGGTAGCTTAGAATCGGCCTTTTCTATTAGCGGTAGAATTATATCGGAAAAGAGGTATAGACTAACCCTCGAATCCGTGAAGTATGTATATGTTTCGAAAGATTATTTGGACGGAGTAGAAAAGTTCTTATTTACTAATGACTTGCAAAAGAATGGTGATAAATTATTCAAGAGATTCGTTCAAGTGACAATCTAGCAGATTAATTTACAAAGGCACTCCCTACCTCAATATTCAAGAAATTGGTATATGGCATCGGAACGCGATGATTCAGTTAACTCAAGTGAAGTGATCATAAGGGGGAAAATACTCACTGCACTCTTTTTCCCTTAGCTATGGTTTTTCTCCCACTGGGTTTTTTCCTAGCAAGGTTATACATATGATATTGAGGTCCTATAAATAGAGGCACCTAATGTAAATGTGAAAGACACCAATAACAAGTTTCATCTTCCCCTTTTATACTCTTGTACATTTTTTGCTTATTGTTATTATTGTGCTACTTTACAACAATTAGTAGTTTGTACTTTGTATTTATTTATACATTCAATTCAAGTCACTAACACCATAAATGGAAAATCTTATAGATATTAATAAACTGTTTAAAATGTCAAAATGGACTAAATACATTCATTGAAAAGATGCAAGAAACAATCGTGAACTAAATTGATTTGGTGGTTAAAATAAATTTGTAACAGTGATTTTTATGGTTGAAACTTAAAAGCCTAGAAAAAAGTTGGTGTGGAAGGTGGGGCTCCAATGACTTTTGTTTTTATTTTAAACTTACATGTTTATTTTTTTTAAACTAAACAGCTATTGTTTACTACTATCCAAACGGTTAATACGTTGTATCCAATTAATGTGGATATGTCGTATACAGTACTCTGTATCAATGAATACGATGCTCGATACGTCGTATTAAAAAAGGTAAATACGCCGTATTGCCTGGATTCGACAAAAAGAACATAATACACAAATTTCAAAGAAAAATACACAAAAATTTAAACTAAAACAAAGATTACAAATAAACCTAAAGCTAGAATCACTTCTCGGCATCGGCGTCAAAAACTTGATGTATTTAAGTACGTCTAGTTTTAAACTTATATTTTTACCGACTAACCTACCTAGAGTAAGTACTAACGAGCAGCATACCCGGTCGTATATAGTTTGGATGGTTTATATGTTGTCACTTAGATTTACGCCTTTGTGTTTATCATGATTATCTGTTAATAGTAGGAAACCATGTGAAAATTAAAAACTTGATTCATTAACTATGAGATTAAAAATGACAGACTATAGGGTATAAACTGACTGTCTACTTAGTAACTAAGTGCAATTCAAAACACATCAAAGACAAGTCATATATATAGGCTAGTTAGAGCGTTTAAATTGATCATAAACAGGTATCATCTACGACCGTCGGGATAGTTGGGTATGGAAAATATAGTTTATACGCTAAATGTTTATCTCTTTGAACATCTATGTAAAGATCTTTGATTTCCATGTCACAATTTCGGCATAATACTGAGTGCAGATTAATTGATATTTTTGTCGTTATGAATAATGTTGATCACTAATCTACTTATTTCGTACCTCAACACGAAGAATTTTTTATTTTATTTTTTAGATTAAAACTTAAAAGTTAAAACTATTCAACATTTTGGTTAAGTTCGGTGAATCAAAAGATAAGGCCAAAACATGGAGCTTAAAGGCCCAATCATTGCGACCTTCCAAAGTCCAAACGAGAGCTCTTTATTTGTAAGAAAAAACCTTATTCCAAATTTTGTGATGAATAAATATCATAAGGGTTTTTCTAACATGTGCCCCAGGGGCACATGTTAAGGTGGGGACATCAGGCTGTGTGTCACAGCCTGATTGGCCAGCAGTTATTTGTGGGACCTGATAATGATTAATAACAATAATTGCTGGCCAATCAGTGCAGTACTAATAGTTATTTGTTATTACTTTTTCCGTTCTAAAATAATTGTCTTTTTTTTTACTTTTTAAAGTCTTTGTTTATCAACTTTAATCTTTAATATTTTTGGTTGTGTAAAAATTATACCAATAAAAATATATTTAGAAACCAGTCTATTACGTAGTAATATATTTTGCATTAATTACTACACGCCAACAAAAATACTTAAGACCAAAGTTGAAAAAAAAAACTTAAAAATGTTAAAAAATGACAATTATTTTGAGACGGATGGGTAGTACTTTATATCTAACGAGGATGTAAACCGCGCTCCGCCGCGGAGCGCGATGGACTAACTCTGAAACGGACAGATAACCCCAATGACTATTTTCGTAAATTGATTTTGAAGTTTTTTACGGAAATAATCCTTACGTTAGCGTTCCATTGCAAAGTTAGTCAATAAAGACTAACATTGCAACGGACCTATAACATGAAGGCTCAATTACGTAAAATATGTATTGGAGTATTTTTTTTTTCTTTAATATTAAAGGTTATTAAAAAAAAATAAGTTAACGATCGTTACTAACAGTCGTTACTTAACGGCCGTTAAGTAACGACAGTTACTACTGTACATGGGTTGGGAAATGACCCGGTGCTTTGCGGGCCAGGTAAATGGTCCGGTTCTTTGCGGGTCGGTTTTCCTGCTTTTTGTATGTTTAGTATAATTTCTTACGAAGCTATACACATTCACCTCCAAACACCTTAAATGGGAAATCCCATTGATATTAACTATTTAGAATGTCAAAATGGACTAAATACATTCAAATTTGTCTATGCATTATTTAGGCTTCATTCATATATGTTTTCAATATGTATTCTTATACATTTAATAAAATTAAACACCACCCTAAGATAGGTGTCACGTATACCTAATTCATTAAAAAGATGCAAGAAACAATCGTGAACTAAATTAATTTGGTGGTTAAAATAAATTTGTAACAGTGTTTTTATGGTTGAAACTTGAAAGCCTAGCAATGACTGTTTTGTTTCCTTTCTAAACTTGCATGTTTTTTTTTCAATTTTTGTATTTCGAAAAGTCAAAACTAATTCAATAAAAAAATTTGGATAATGAAAATGTTTAACTAAATTGTACAAGTTTAAACTAAGTTTCATTTAGTTGATGTAAAATAAAATAAATCTTTAATTTTCCGACTTATTTTGAGACTTGTGAGCTTATATAAGTTTATTATCATATGATAAACTTATATAAGTTCATAACTACCAAAATAAGCCAGAAAATTGAGGCTTATAAAATATAAACCGAAATCAAATAAGCTTATAAGCCCACATATAAACCGAAACAAACAAGCCCTTCATTAGACTATTATTATGTGTTGCAGATCATTTTCCACATGTACATTTCCTAGTAAGTTGACAAGAATTATGAGAAAAGACATCGAAGGGGTACCCTTCTATATAGGGAGTTGATGCATGAAATTCATGCATGTGTCAACCAATCTAGCCAACTTCAAATCATTATCAATCTCATTCCATGAAGAATCCTATGCTCCCAAGATATATGCATATACATTTCCATTCATGAATTCCACATGCAAGATTCCTTACTTCAAATCTAGCCCATCATGTTTCTTTTGGCTCACTCTTCATTTCATTTTCTCATTTAATTTATATTGTTGGTGTATGAGGTTCTGTATATTGCCACGATTCATTAAGGCGATCGCCGATCATGTCAACTACTCAGGGTACGTGGTGTATTAAGCTTTGTTTGTTACGCAAGCTTATGAAAGTTTTTATAAGCCATATTGGTGGAGATATGTTTTATAATGCATCATGGTTTGACTTTGGATACATATTACTCCAATTAAGAACCTAGTAGAAGTCATTATTATTCTTCATTTTCAAGTTATTGTTCATTCAATAATGAAGCCCTTTTGCCTTACTTTCACGTTTATTTTATCAAATATTAACTAAGTTTGAGATATGTTTTAATTTGTTACTTTAAATTTTATATCAATCTTTTTCATTTTTATGTAATTTTTATGTTAGAGTGATTTGAATAGAACATTTTTTAAATTTAGTTATTATTTTGTGGTTATTATTTATGTTCAGTCGTGTATTAACGAGTTATACATACGGTTGGTTAGAACTAGTTAAATTCAGAGGGTTGGGTGTTTAAAATTAATGTACAACATGTTAATGCATAGATGATACTTTAAGCACACTAATTTAAAAAATTTACTTAAGAATCAAACATTTTTAAAACTTTGATTTTTTTATGATTAATAATAAGTTTGAGATACCAAATTAAAACACTTATAAAACTTTGTTTCTATTGCATGACATATTTCCTATTTTTCATATTTTTTAAGAGTTTTTCTAATGGCAGCTTCATTTTATTGATTTATATCTGATTCACTAATGCATAAACAAAACGAAAAAATAAAAGGTCGGGCATGTTTTATATGAAATATTACCGTTTCGTGGTTTTCGGTAGCTTTATGCAATAATAATAAAGAAATTCTATTACACTTATAAAATTTTATTTTTTGAACGACAAATGGATTTATATAAAATATAATTGCTACTAGCAAGGCGTTAGAAGCAAAAACGTTACAGATTAGAATAAAAAACAAACAACATAATCTAGACTCTACCCGAGGCTTTAACTGCGAGGACTGCAAAAGGGACTGCGAGGACTGCAAAAGGGATGAAAAACTCTTGCCAATTCTGAGACAAGAGGAAAATCCCCACTCACGGAGGCCGAGCCACCAGTTTTCACTCCGGAGTGATTTTGATGTAGACCCAAACAAGCCCCGAGGAAATGAAACAAATTAGAACCCACGAAGCTAAAATACCAAACAGAAACAAGAGGCCTGACATTAGTTCTCCAACCACAAGTTCTCCAACTAGATCTCCAACCACTAGTTCTCCAACCAGTTAATAAGATTATGGTTCTTAATCCAAGAGATCCAATCAATCTTGGATTTACAACGATTCGATATCCAAAGAAAAGACATTTGAACGATGTCGTCAAAAATAAATTCTCTTCTCGGCCGACTTGAACCAAATAGAAACTGATTTCTGAACGTCCAAATGTACCACCACGAGATGTAACAAATTCCTTCTAGAATCTCCTTCTTACGTTTAGCTATACGAGCATTTGAGAGCCAATTAAACCACTCAACATAAAAGTTGAAAGAAGAGATATCAAGTTCCCAGCAATGACATACTTTGTGCATGATATGCCGAGATAGAGAGCAGGAGAAAAAAATGTGTGAAGTAGTTTCCACAGCCACGTTACATAGAGGACATAAGATCGACTGAATCTCCAAGCCACGAGAAGAGAGGTTAAACCGAGTAGGTAATCTATCCATGCTAATCTTCCAAGCTAGAATATTTATCTTGATAGGAATCATTGTAACCCAACGGGTTGGAACATTGAATTTAGGCGAAAGAACATCATCCATATGATTTCGAACCGATCTTACCGTGAAGTAGGGGTGTAAGCGAGACGAGATAACTCGCGAGTTACTCGAGATTGACTCGTAAACTACTCGAAATAGACTCGATCTAAACGAGTCGAGCTCGAGCTCGAGCTACTCGAGTATTTTATCGAGTCGAGTTCGAGCTCCAAAATACTCAGCTCGTGAAGCTCGCGAGCCTTATCGAGCTTTAATTAAATTACAATATTACCCTTTTATATACATAAATCGAGTCGAGTCGAGCTTGATATGCCGAGTATTTATCGAGCTCGAGCTCGAAATATAAAGCTCGGTCGAGCTCGAGTCGAGTTTAGAGCTCGAGTTTTAGTATTCGAGTCGAGTTCGAGCTTGGCAGTACTCGGCTCGACTCGGCTCATTTACACCCCTACCGTGAAGTCACCCAAAGCATTAAGGGAACAGGACCAGCGATCATGCATTTGAGAGAGAAGAACATCAGACGTAATAGAAACTAAATTCTTGTATTGCTCATCTTCAATTCCACTTCTAGGCGAACGACGAAAAGAAAGGTTTAAAGAAGCATTACCCATTTTCTCAGCCACTGTAATATCTTTTTTAACTCCAATGCGAAAAGTCTAGGGTGCGTCATTTTTAGAGCAGAATCACCGAGCCAAATGTCTTCCCAAAAAAGAGTATTATCTCCATTCCTTAATTTTCGTTTGATAAAAGAAACACAGTTAATACCTTTTGATTTAAGGGCAGCAAATTCACGAACCAACTCATGCTATATAGATCCCCTAATCTTTATTTGAGAATCATTGATATTTCCTTTAACTCCATAAATTGCTTTAATGAGACTAGACCAGAGGGAAGAACAATGAGTGATAAATCTCCATATCTATTTGAAAAGAAGAGCCCGGTTAGTGGCGTATAAGCTAGAGACGCCAAGTCCACCACTGTTCTTTGACGCCAAGACCTTTTCCCAACGAACCCAAACCATTTTTCTATCAACTTTATCAGCACCATGGAAAAAATCCCTACAAATATATTCAAAATCGTATAAAACAGCAGCAGGAGCTTTATAGATCGACATGTAATAAAACGAAAGAGCTGTAAGGACGTACTTGAGGAGTGTTAGCCGACCACCACTAGAAAGAGTTTTGATCTTCTATTTTGACAATCGAGAAGAGATTTTGTCAGTGACTTCCTTCCGCGAAATGATTCTAGACATAGATGTTGTTAGCCTTAATTTTATATAAGTCGAACAAGAATGTTATCGGTCTTATTAGTCGTAATTAATATTGTAATGTAATAGGCTAGTCGGGTATTAACGGGCTTGGTTTGTAACCTAATATTTTCCATGTTTAGGGTTAAAGCCCAAGATAAGCCAAGCCCGATGATTGAAAATTCTTTAAACTATATATATAATATATATAATAAAATATATATAATAAGTATAATCTAAAAACAATCATAGAAACCGAGGAGTAGTATAGAATATCCCCGGGTCGTTTATCCCCAACGAGGCTGTGCTGGAGAATCGATACAGTCGGAAAATTAGAGTTTGAATGAGATTAATGATTTGAGAGAGTAGAAAGCTAAATTAATCAATAACAAACAAAAACGATTGAGAAAAACCTAAAAATTATGAAATTAAGCTGAAAAACGAGAGCAGGAATCCCGAACAAGGGGTCAAAAACCTAAAATCTTAAAAATTAACCCTACAGAGAAATTTTTACTTCTAAACTACTCTAGGGACTTAATAAATGAAGAATGAAAAAGACTAGACCAGAAAACGGAGTCGTTTGAACCCAATAACGAGTCAAGGTCTAGATCCGTGCCACGAGACCCTTCTTTAAAAAAATCAAAAGTTTTGGCAAATTATCCTACGAAAGTTTTTCTACTTTGTCCTACGTAAAATAATGACTAAAGAAAATTTTCTAAAAAAAGAAAAATATTTTTTTGATAATTTTTGTATTTTTTATGAATTTTTAAAACTTTTAACGAAATTAAATTATAAAAAATAGTAAACTATTTTTAAAAATTCTGAAAAAATTACTAAAATTACTAGACCCTAAATACCTAAGAAAAATAAGAAGCCCAAAATTCGGCTTATAAATAAGCCGAAAATAAGTTCAAACGAGCTTATAGCTATTTTGGCCAAAACTACCTTAAATACCAAAGTGCCCAAGGGTCTAACAGAAAAGACCCAAGAGGCACTAGCGGAAAAAGGCTTTGTTATATAAAAGGTGCATGAGGGTGAGAACCCGGGTTCGATCTTGCCTCACCCTGTTTCTCCCCTTATCTCCCTTCTTTTTTTTAAAAACTTTTTAACCAAACTTGATAAGCACATGAAGCTTATCATTTTTCATTACTACAACTTTTTGAGAAAAGCTAAAAATAAGCTGAAAAGAGGGCTTTTTGTTGGCAGTTTGCTCAAATTGAGCTAAGGCAAAAATGGCTTTTTCTTTATGGCTTTTTGGACTAATAAGCTAACATTTGAACAAATAAGCTGAAAGGGATTATCTAACCTAACCTAATAAGCACTTATGAATTAAAAATCTAACAACTAAATAAGCTGGAAAAGGCTAAATCAAATCAAACAGTATGCAAAAATAAGCTTAAGGGCACATGGACTTAAGCAAAGCTAACAAGAGCTTAAGAAACTAATAAGCTAAGGAAACTGAAGTTAAGCAAAAGAGACTAGCTACCCTAACCTAAATAAGCCCTATGCATACAAATAAGCTAGATAAAACAGACAGAAAAGCTAAAATTCAAATAAGCTATAAGCTATGATGCTGAAAGAAAGAAAACCTAGGGACACATTTTGGGCTTAAAAATAAGCAACAAAAAGGGGGTCCTAAGGTCTGAAACAAAGGGAGGTTATAAAAGAGCTTATTGGCTTTCCATGAAAGCCAATAGCTTGAGTGGACACTAACTAATAAGCTAAAGAAGTGGGCTTGAAAATAAGCCCCTAGCACCAGGGGAAATGTACCAAAAAAATGGGCTTAATTTGACAGCTTAAAATAAGCTGTCAAATAAGCTCAAAATGAAAAATAAAGTGTAAACATATTAAAAGGGGCTTAAGAAGAGCTTATATACAAAATTCCATTTTCTAAAAACAAATTAAACATGCTGATTTTTGCTTTTGAAAAAGAGCTTTTTCTTGTACTAAGAGATGACACAAAAAAAATTTGGCAGTTTGACTTAGGGAAACAAATGACTCAAGACTTTTTTTAAAAACTTGTTTAGACACTCAAAAATGACACTCTTTTGGGACTATAACTCATGTTTTCTAAACCTTAAGCAAATAAGCCCTTTTGACCCCTCTTTAAAACTAGCAGACTTAGGGAAGAATGAGAAAACTTGAAAATTAACTTTTAAACTTGTAAACTTTTAAAAACAGTCTCAAAATAGCTTAATTACTCAAGCCTAAGTTGGTCATATGACCACAACCCATGATGACACCATTTTGACCCATTTTGGGCTTATCCCAAACACCCCTTAATGTTTTAAAAACAGATTTTAACTTTTATAAAAACTGAATTAAGCTCTAAGTTTTAAAGACAACTACTAAACATGCAGTATTATATAACAAAAAGTGAAAAGCAAAAACAAATAAGCACTTGGAAAAGAAGCTCATAAGCTAAGCTAAAAATAAGCTTGCTACAGTAACTATAAGCAAAAATTTAAAAGGGAGTGTACCTTGGCTCCTTGCTCAAAACAGGAGTGTATGAATCTAAATAAGCTCTAATCCTACCCCTTAGCTTATAAATAAGCTATACTAAGCACCCCAATGAGCCTTCCATTTCTGCCCATTCATCCTAGCTTAATCAAACAGTAACCTTTTTTTTTGGCTTTTGAATTTTTCTTAAATTTTTGTATCAAAGTTTAAAAACAGGTTAAAGAGGGCTTATATTAAGAGCTTATATGATTTTTAAAGAAGTACAAGTAACTTAGAACACAATGTGAAAGACCAACCGAATTTTCATTAAAAAAAAGAGTACAAGTACATCAAAGTAAATTAAGTTAAAAACTAAACTGAGCTAAAAACTACACACTAAAAACTAACTCTTGCCTCAAGGGCTTACAAAAGATTTATATAGAAAAACTACTAGCTAGGGTTTCTACTTTTTGTCTTCTCTTCGTGTGCTTCTTTGTAGAGATAAAACAGTCTTGTGTGCTTGTTGTGTGTGTAGAAACACAAAGCTAATCCTGGCCCTTGGTTTTTCTTGCTGCCACACAAATTTCATCAAAATACCCGATTGTTCTTGGCCAATAAGTGATTGGTATTGCCAGCTTGGATAACAGCCTCATGGGGGGTGGGACTTTAAGAGAGTGAAGGTTTGGAGCGGAATGGGGAGGTCTACGAGGTGGAAAGGGATGGCATGTAAGGGTTTTGAGTTTGGCGGGAAATTGTGGGAGAGATATACAGTACTTTTAAAAATGGGGTAGGGTTTGGGGGTTTGTTCAAAATGGACCTCAAGGTTTTATCTCTTTTTCAATTTCGTCCTTGTGTTTTATAAACAGATTGGGGAGGTTGACAGAAAAAAGGTCCCCAAAGGTTAGAAAGGTTATTTTCACTCATGTCCTTGTGGTTATAGCTTGGGCGGGTTGCAGAATTGGCCTTGTGGTTAATACTTTGGGAAAATGGCTAGCCATGAGTCCCTCAACAAACCTTTTCTTCATTTCTTCATTAACATAAGTTTGGGACTTGGCAATTTGGCCCTGAGTTATTTTTCTTCACTTTTGACTTTGGGATTTGTCGGTGTTGACTTGTGACTTTTTCAGACTTGGGCTTTGTCTTGACTTTGTTTTTACCATACTTTTCCATTCCGTGTCCAGTTTTGTCGTTTTGGCTTTGTTTTTCGTCCTTTTCTTAGATATCCGTTCGTGCACAACACAATTAGCAAAACAAGCATATTTTTGGCATTTTAAATCCGTTTTTGGTTATTTTAGCTCGTTTTTAAAGGTAAAAGGTATGTGTAATTAAACACACACCAAGGATCATACCGAGCAAATCCCAAGGGAGTTTTTCTGTTCTAATTTTTTAATTTCATGTTTTCATGTTATATTTGTACAACAAGGTCGTTGTATATCTCAAGTGGGGCGAGGAGAATTAGAACAGTTACTTGTCCTTCTTTTTACAAATAATATGCCTAATTTATACTCAAATATTAAAAAATTTAGCATATTTTTGTGAAATTATTTGTCACTTGACCCGCACACATGATGACATCAAATAATGTCTATTTTATAGAATTATTTATCCTATTTTAATTGCCCATTTTGTATAATTATTGCACGAATTGATACTTAATAGCTTAAATCTGTTATTTGTAGTAACTATGGAGCAATTGGTGAAGTCTAGCTAAAAGGCACACATTTTGAAGCTTAAACGAAGAAATCTAAAGACTACCGTTCTGACAACCCAATACACCGTATCCATCAAGGAAGATACGTCGTATATGTACTTGCACTTCACAAGAAACCATGAAGGTTTGATGACCTATACGCCGCATCTAGAAGACCCTATACGCCGTATCAGAGATCGAGTAATGAAAAATTCTGGAAGATATCAAATGTGGTCTCTAATCTAAGAAATCCCCAAACGCTGTATTGAGCTCATTGAATACGGCATATCGACCATATTGGAGACCCTATAAAAAACCTTAAAAATGAGATTTAAGAGAGCAGAAAAGCAGTGACGAATCCTTAACCACAAAAGTCGATTTTCAGAAGGGAAGAGAAGCCAAGAAGGTCAAGCAAAGCACCTCAATTCATAGGGAATACCTTGTAATCATCTATACTCTAATAATCATTCAATTTTTCGTTTAGGTTACCTTTGTTGTTCGTTTATTATGTTTGTATTCGTTACAATGATTATTGGCTAATACCTTTGGGTATTAGCCATGTTTATGATAATTTAATGTTTTGTTTGTTTATATTGATTGCATTCTTAATTGTTGTGTGTTGATTATGTTTATCAATTTATACTCCCTTATGTGCTTAAGTATGTGACCTATTATTCAAATAGATCTAGGAATACAAGATATAGAGTTAGCTAGATGCCAGGATAGCTCTCTATATCTGCGATTTATATATCTAGAATCATAGAATCACAAATATTGACCTATCTTTTCCATTGGTTTAGTGAACAAGTTGGACTAGAATGTGACCTGGGATCAACAAATAACGTTCTGATTCCATTGGTAAAGACTCAGACAATCGACGACTAGTATATAAAGAGCCGTTAAGTAGTAAATTAGTAAAGTCTCGATGAGCTAGGGTTTAATAAATCACTATTATTAATCTCATAAGATAGATTATAATGAGCACCGATTGCTTTATGTGGATGTGTTTAATTGTGACAGAATTAGCATGTCTTGGTTTTAGGAAGAAGTATCGCCTAAATCTAGGAATGATATATCAACAACAATAAGTCAATCATTACACTAATAAACAAACCTGCATTTTATTTAATTAAATATGGTTATTATGATTTCCTTACAATAGGCTTGATCGCTTCTCCATCTTCTGATTATCTTCTTACATGTGTTAATTATTCTCACTAGCTTAATCTCAAAAACCCCGTGTCAGTCTCTCAGGCTGAAAACCCACCATTCACGTTAGAATTAGGACTAACTTAGGATTAACATAGATTAGAACTAACATAGATAACTAAGATACTGGTAAACTTAGGAATTAACGCTCTCACTCTTAGTGATCGATACTTTACTATCCAACGAACCTACAACTAATCAGGTACACTGCCCGTTAGTGTTTGTTTATAGGTAATTCGGCAAAATATAAATGTAAAACTTGATAATTAATTTACCTTTACAAAAAGAAGCACATCAAGTTTTTGGTGCCGCTATCGGGGAGTGAAGTTGTTTAATTTTATTTTATTAGTATTTTGGTTCTAACCTATATTTGTGTAAATTTTTTATATTTTTGAGTCTTAGTGTCGGGATCATCCATCCTAACTACTTAATTTTATTTATTTTTTGTTTGTGTGTTTTTTTTACTTTTCTGCATTTGTTTTGTTTTCTATACATTGTACTGGTCGAACAATCGATACGACGTATTCACCAGTTAAATATGGCGTATCAACCTTTCACAGCCAATACATCGTATTCCATTCAAATAATCAATATGGCGTATTCAGTCAATTTAATACGACGTATCGACTATGTGATACAGCAGCAAGCTCAAATCTTTCATATTCGCTTTTTGTATGTTGCAATCTGTATTTTCTTACTTCCGAGCCTGTCCTACTGATTGTTTGTCCTCATTTATAACACCCCGTATTTTAGGCCATTGTACGTCATTAATAAATTCACTATTTATTTTTAGTATTGTACGTGTTTGCTTTTAAATCGTAATCGTTAAGTTAAATCGCGTAAGCTAAAAATTATCGTTCAAAGTAAACGAGCATCAAACAATTAAATGTTTACATCAAGCAGGTGTTAAGTAATTATTTTGAGGATAATTATTAACATTGTTCATTTTATTTTTATTGGTTACGTAAAGCGTTTACGTTTCGCGATAAAATACGTTTAGGCATACCCGGAACCACCAAAACATTTTTACGCTTCAACAAATACCAACAATTATACCCAATAGTCAAAATTTACAAAATATCATCATATATATCTATATATGGCTGGATTTGGTGAAATAAATAAGAGAAAACATTACCAAATCTACCAACTTGACTTGTACAACATGTATCTCATTAAGGCTAGGTAATGTGGCAAGTAACTTGACCAAATACTTCCTTAAAACCCTCATTTGTGTCCCAAGACTTTCCTAGGACCACTTGACTAACTCTTGATATTTATATACACTTACAAGACTTAGATAACACATACACTTCATACTTTACAAGAAAATCAACACTCATTCTCTCCTTTTTCTCTCTTAAACCCACGGCCAAAACCAATCACTGCAAATAATTCATAAAAAAATTATCTACAACATTTACATGCACTCCTACAACATATCTAAGATACCCCAAGGTGATTAGAAGGTCTGGTTTGGGGTTTACAAGTGTTAAGCAAAGGAAAAGCAAGATTAGGGTTTCATTTGGTTTTAGGGTTTTTAAGTGTTGTAAGCTTGGGTTTGTTTGCTAAACAAGGGTTTAGATCATATTGTTCATCATCCTACTTCATATTAAGGATACCTAAAACTCTTAATCTCTTTACATTTATGATTTTATGCATATATAATATTTGTATAGTTAATCACCATCTAAGAACTTATTTACTTGTAAAAATGGATTTTTACATTTGTTTATGATTTGGTACACATTCACACATGACATATGGAGGTTAATATCATGTTTTAATGGATGTATAAGTATTGTACGTGTGTGGTTTATGTATAAAAATTATATATAAGCAAGTTATCTAAAAAGTATACTTATAAAAGTTCATGGATAAAATAAGTATGTACACATTTAGATCTTGTGATTCTTGGATAATATATGGACAAATCTTGTACTAAAGACCCTAAAGATGTAAGACATTTGATAATAAGTGTTGTAATAGACTTGTAACAAGGTGGTTAAGCTTAAAAGTTACAAAATCAAGTTTAAACATGTTTTTATCAAAAACTTCAAAAATCTGTTTTAATTTGAAAATAAATGTATTTATTTTATATTTATATTAAATACTACATGTCATGAGGATTCCAACCATATAAGAAACTTAAAAATCCGCTTCATAACGAAGGAGTTATGAATTTCGCAAGTTTACGATAATTAAAGTTTATAAAAATAATTTTATAAACTATGAACAATAAAAATCACTATTTATCTCAGACCTATATTTTTTAAAGATATCATAATTTGATAAAACTTTTAATTTCAAAGACGTGGTCGAAAGAATCACTAAAAACGGAGTTAAAACTAATAAAATACGACGTTTACGACGACTAATTTTATAAAAGTCCATGAACAGTAAAAGTAATGTTCACCAGTAGGTTGAAAATATGAAAATTTAATATTTTGATAACTCGTCTTAATACGAAAGCGCGGACGTAAGAAACGGACTTAAAACGGGAAATTTACACCGTTTTTACTAAAGAGATATTTAAAACGTTTTTACTTTATAAATATGATTTTACGAATGCAATTAGATGGTGATGTAGCTATATATAATTATATATGGTATTAGTTAATCAAAGTGCTTAGTACTTATACGGACTATAATTAATTAGGTTGCATTCGGCGTTTATCTGACGCATTTTTTGTGATACACTTGATATTCATTAACACAGGGTGAGTTCATAGCCCCACGTTTTACATTTATAATGATATACAAGTTTTGGGGTGAGAAACATATGCATGTTTTATAATTGGACGCAAGTGGACATTTTCACATTACGCTTACGTGTTTGCCTAAGTAGCGATAACTCTCTGAGCCCATTATCATGAACTGTCAATTACTTGTTGTGAGCGCGAATGTTATAAAAATAGATTCTATTTGGATTGACATCTGTTCGGTGAGTCATGCTCACTGTGGCCAATTTGCGGACATACGAAACGTATACCATGTCGGACATAAGATGTTGCGGGTTTGAACATCATTATGGGCAATGTTGGCAATTTATATTGCAATTCATACATGTCGAGCTTCAGTGTCATGAGCTTAGGAAAACGTAATCACATTTTATGATGTTTGCATCTGTTGTGTTATCATGGGGAAATCTTGCGGTCCTACATTATACATTTTACAAACCTATGATTTCACCAACATTATTGGTGACGTTTTAAAGCAATGTTTTTCAGGGGATCAATAAGGTACGAGGTGCAAGGGATACATTGGTGGTTTTGATTTGGATGTCACATGCATTAAAGATTTGGTTGCATTACTTTTGTATATCGTTATGAACTAGAATCTTTGTATTTTGAACAAGTGAAGCTTTAGGCTTTTTGTAACAAACACTTGGCTAAAGCAATGTATCGATTTTTAAACGACTTTTGGGTTGTTCTTATAGATATCTTATTTTATTGATCTTTGAAGTATCACCCCAACCCATATTCCGCTGCGACCTAATTTGGCTGTGTTACAGATTAGTATCAAGAGCCAAGGTTATAGAGAACCAGGTCAAGTGTTTTTGCTGGACTATAACCATTTTCATACATTGATTCTTACAAAAGGGTTTTCACGGGACATACATACATACATACATACATACATACATACATACATACATACATACATACATACATACATACATACATACATACATACATACATACATACATACATACATACATACATACATACATACATACATACATACATACATACATACAGACATACATACATACATACATACATACATACATACATACATACATACATACATACATACATACATACATACATACATACATACATACATACATACATACATACATACATACATACATACATACATGCATACATGCATACATACATACATACATACATACATGCATACATGCATACATACATACATACATACATACATACATACATACATACATACATACATACATACATACATTATTTATTTAAAAAAAGCATACTTTTGTGAAATTATTTATTGCATGACCTCGCACACATAACCCTTGTTAGATATTGTAAGAATTTAAGCTTTATCAGTTTCCAAATTTTTACCCAAATTCCACAAAATTATGAGTGTGCTGATGATGTTGTTAACTTTAGAACTTGGCTTGGTATATCTACTTGAGACCATAATAATAAGCACTATTTTTAATAGATGAAGTGACATTTTCTAAACTGGTAAATTTATAGGATTACATCCAAAAAGCCTATACATGTTGTGATACTAACTAACTACACTGGTTAGTTAACCCCCATATAAACCCCTTTGTTTACTCTTATTTTTAGAGTAAGATACCCCTAGAAATACCTGTTGAGCCATTACATTCTTTTCTTACACCAAATATTTGTTTCATTACACATTTACACCTTAGCCTACCCTATTAGATTAAGTCCTTAATCGGTTGCTAGTTGCTTTTGTGTAAAGTATTATATTTCCTGTGTCGCAACGCATATTTTCTATTTACGGTTAGGTTGGAAAAACTGCACAATGCAATTGGGTATGTGTGTGAATTTTCTATTTATGGTTAGGTCGGGCTAATTGCACAATGAAATGGGAATGTGAAAGTAGTGTATATTTTTAGTCTTAATCTTTCAGTGTGTTTTTCTACTTTCACAATTATTTTATATCCAAAGTATAGAGGATTATGGATAAATTATCCGGATTTATTGAGATCTTAAGATGGTGAAAATACACCGATATTCGTAGTGGTTTGTTAAAAAAATCAGAAAAATCAAAAAAATCAGAAAAAAGTGATTCTGTAGAGTATTGTTGTATGTTGGTCGAAATAAACCAACCATGTGTTTCATGTACAAAGTTTTCGATATCGCCACTAATGTTCTATAGTATGTATATTATGGATGATTGGGAGTTGACCGTTACAGAAATGCCAACTAAGTTTTTTTTTGTTAATCTATGATCAAGACATTTATGTCTATGATTTTGTGTCTTTTTCATGGGTACGGCCAGGAAAGTAACTAGCAACACTATTCGTTAACTGTTTAGACTTAATCTATTTGTTTTGTACTTTTTATTTAACACCAATTATTTTCCTTTTCCTAATCCCTAACCTTTGGTCTTGCTCGAATGAGGATGCGAGCAATCACATGTATCTATTCCATCATTATGGATGTGTATGTGTGATTTTGTCCGCCTTATTGGTGTATTACTTTTGTTGAAAGGATTAGAAGATTCCATACCCTTTATTGTTCTTCATCCTAACCATTGATTTTACTCAAATAAGGGAGTGAGCAATCATGTGTGTCTATTTCATCATTATGGATGTGTATACATGATTTTGTCGCCCTTGTTGGTTTACGACTATTGGTAAAGATTACTAATCATATTCTTTAGCTTATTCGAGTTAAGGAGTAAGCAATCACATATGTCTATCCATCCTTATAGATGTGTATGCGTGGTTTCGTCGCCTTTTCTAGAATATTGGTATCGATAGAGACTAGAAAGAATGATCAACCCTTTAAATGTTAACCCAATTTACCTTTATAGACTTGTTACTCCTTAGCTATAATGGTTGAGATGTGTATCCTTGCCAAGCTTATGATAGAATACTCGTCACGACCGAGTAATTGAGCGAATTACTTAAATGTTACCACATAGATTAGTTGAGTGATTTGAGTGTTTTTATTTTCCTATTTCATGAGGTGTTTGGTTGTGTACTAGTAATTGAACAAAAAATTGCTTAAAGGAAAAATCCTTGACTTCGGTTGGGATACATTTTCATAAGTTTTCTAAAGTCTACTTGAGGACAAGTAGGATTCAAGTAGGAGGATATTTGATGACATCAAATAACGTCTATTTTATAGCATCATTTATCCTATGTAAATTGCCTATTTTGTATAATTATTGCACGGATTGGTACTTAATTGCTTAAATTTGTCATTCGTAGTAATTATGGAGCAATTGGTGAAGTTTAGCAAAAAGGCAATCATTTTGGAGCTTAAACGAATAAATCTAAAGACTACTGTTCTGAAAACCTAATACGCTGTATCCATCAAGGAAGATATGGCGTGTCCGTGCCTTCACTTCACAAGAAACCACGAAGATTTGATGACCTATACGCCGTATCCAGAACACCCTATACGTTGTATCGAAGATCGAGTATTGGAAGATATCAAATGTGGTCCCTACTCTAAAAAATCCGTAATACGTCGTATTCAGCTCATTCAATACGGCGTATCGACCATATTCCAGACCCTATAAATACAAACCCTAAAAACGAGTTTTAAGAGAGCATAAAAGTAGACGAATCCTTAACCACAAAAGTCAATTTCATAAAAGGAGAGAATGTCAAGAAGTTAGCAAAGCACCTCAATTCACAAGGAATAGATTGTAATCATCTATACTCTAATAATCGTTCGATTTTTAGTATCATTCGTTTAACTCGGTTAGGTTACCTTGGTAGTTCATTTATTATGTTTGTATTCGTTACAATGGTTATTGGCTAATACCTTTGGGTATTAGCCATGTTTATGACGATTTAAATGTTTGGATGTTTTTACAATTGCATTTCTTATTTGTGTTTGTGATTAGTTTATCAATTTATACTCACTTTATGTGCTTAAGTATGCGACCTATCATTCAACTAGATCTAGGAATACAAAATATAGAGTTAGCTAGATGCCGGGATAACTCTCCATATTTGCGATTTATATATCTAGAATCATAGGATCACAAATATTAACCTATCTTTGCCATTGGTTTAGTGAACAAGTTGGACTAGCAGGTGACCTGGGATCAACAAATAACGTTCTGATTCTATTGGTAAAGACCCGGATAATGGACTAATAGTATATAAAGAGCCGTTAAGTAGTAAGTTAGTAAAATCTCGATGAGCTAGGGTCTAATAAGATCACCATTGTTTATCACCTAAGATAGATTATAATCAACACCGATTACTTTATGCGGATATGTTTAATTGTGACAGAATTAGCATGTCTAGGTTTTAAGAAGAAGTACCGCCTAAATCTAGGAATGATATATCGACAACAATAAGACAATCATTGCACTAATAAACAAACATGAATTTTATTTGATTAAATATGGTTAATATGATTTCCTCGCAATAGGCTTGACCGCTTATCCATCTTCTGATTATCTGCTTGTGTGTGTTAATTATCTTTTAATTTGCTTTAGTATCAAAAACCTCGTGCCAGTCTCTCAGGCAGAAAAACCCCCTTTTTCACATTAGACTTAGGGATAATTTAGGTTTAGAATAAAATAGAATAAATTAGGTCTAAAATACTGATAGAAT